>JAHIAM010007521.1:0-84595 GCA_021605205.1 Aegilops longissima | reverse complement strand
AGTTCCATTGTGCCGCCACCATAAGGCTTGATGGCTCCTTCGATCATCGGCAAGAATAATGCGATCCAGGTGAGGTTTTTCTCCCCGACAGATCTTTCAGATACGGCGAAGCTTCAAGATCAAGGGCCAACTCGCATATCCGAGCAGATCGAGCTACGCCTCGCCACCATGTCGTGTTTGGAACTTAAACTATACCGCCAACATCCATGGAGACTCGATTCGACGGACTGCGTTCGCCTCAAAGGGCCGCATACCACGCATTTAGCATGACTTAGCTCACCACCGATGTTGTTCGTGAGATCACACTCAGGGTAACTCCGCCCTTGATCCGGAGCAGATCGCGCTGCTCGAGGACGGGTGGATGGACTCACCACGGAGGTCCGCGACACTTAGTGGCGAGAGCCGAATATCGACTTCACCTCCCACGAGACCGCCTCACCCTTGATTCGTCCCCGCTCACACGTTCGAATCATCAAGGCTCTGCGTCTTATTGAACTGACATACCGATTATGGAGTTTTCCTGTGGATATCTTTTCGCAAGATTGCCCCGGGCGACGTGCTGAATTCATTAAGGTCTCTCTTGTCGAAGGGTCCTTGGTCAACTATGTCCGCTTGAGGGGAAGCGGACGACTAAGAAATTCGCTCTCACCCACCACCCACTTAATAGCCATCTGCCGACGCATTTCTAACCGACATGCCTTTCGGCTCAAAAACGCCGGTGCAACCTATCAACACATGATTCGTATATGCCCGAAACACAAATCGGCAAAACAATTGGAGGTATACGAGACGATGTGGTCATACAAACTAGTCACATGAATCTTTAATAGATGACTTGAGGCTTAAATTCGACAATCTTCAACATATGACATCAAGCTCAATCCGGTGGTCATGCTGCGTGTCACGGAAAGCTCTTGGCTTCATCATTTCCAATAGAGGAATTGAAGCAACCGCTAAAATTCGAAGTTCTCACACAATTGGCTATCCCAATGGACCTCAAGCAAATCCAGAAATTAACTGGATGCGTGGTTGCTTTGTCGCTTTTATCTCCGATTGGGGAGAAAAGGCACTACCTCTTTATCACCTTCTTCAACGCATCAACACTTCGAGGATTTGATGCGCCACGGCCGGATTGGAAGAAATAAAAGCCGCCTTGGCCACTAACCCAATCTTTGGCTACGCCAAATGTCACCAACCAATGTCAATATATAGTGGCAACACACCGAGTTGTAAGCGCAAGGTTTCGTCAGTCGAATGAGAGACGGACGGACATAAGTTCCCGCTCAAAAGCCGGTATACTACCATAAGTCTCCGTCAGATCTACTTTTCCAAACACTTTGCCTTTGTTTTGACTCTAACTTTCATGATTTGAATGGAACTAACCTTGATCGACGTTGTTTTTAGCGTAATTGCCATGGTGTTATTTATGCGCGTAAACAAAAGTTCTCGGAATGACCTGAAACTCCACGGAACGCCTATTTGGAAATAATAAAAATCATTGCAAAGATGAAGACCGGGGCCCACACCTGTCCATGAGGGTGGGGGCGGCCTCCCCTAGGGCGCCGCCACCTCGGTGGCTCCCTGGAGCCCTCCGACGCCAACTCCAACTCTATATATTTGCTTTCGGGAGAAAAAATAAAGGAGAAGAAATCATCGCGCTTTTACGATACGAGCCGCCGCCAAGCCCTAAAATTTCTCGGAGGGCTGATCTCGAGTCCGCTCGGGCTCCGAGATGGGGATTGGTCGCCGCCATTATCATCAACCATCCTCCATCACCAATTTCATGATGCTCACTACAGGTATGAGTAATTCCATCGTAGGCTTGCTGGACGGTGATGGGTTGATGAGATTTATCATGTAATCGAGTTAGTTTTGTTAGGGTTTGATCCCTAGTATCCACTATGTTCTTGAGATTGATGTTGCTTGACTTTGCTATGCTTAATGCTTGTCACTAGGGCCCGAGTGCCATGATTTCAGATCTGAACCTATTATGTTTTCATGAATATATGTGTGTTCTTGATCCTATCTTGCAAGTCCATAGTCACCTACTATGTGTTACGATCCGCAACCCCGGCGACAATAATCGGGACCACCCCGGTGATGACCATAGTTTGAGGAGTTCATGTATTCACTATGTGTTAATGCTTTGGTCCGGTACTCTATTAAAAGGAGGCCTTAATATCCCTTAGTTTCTGTAGACTCCCGCCACGGAGGGTAGGACAAAAGATGTCATGCAAGTTCTTTTCCATAAGCACGTATGACTATATTCGAATACATGCCTACATTACATTGATGAATTTGAGCTAGTTCTCGTCACCCTATGTTATGATTGTTACATGATGAACCACATCCGCATAATTCTCCATCACCGATCCAATGCTTATGAGCTTTTCCTATATTGATTCTCGCTTATTTACTTTTTCTGCATATCTGTTATAATCACTACAAAACACCAAAAATATTACTTTTGCTATCGTTATCTTTTTATTACCGCTACTACTACTATCATATTACTTTTGCTACTAAACAATTTGCTGTAGATACTAAGTTATCCATGTGTGGTTGAATTGACAACTCAATTGCTAATACTTGAGAATATTCTTTGGCCCCTTGTGTTGAATCAATAAATTTGGGTTGAATACTCTACCTCAAAACTGCTATGCATCCCCTATACTTGTGGGTTATCAACCACGCATCCAATCGGTCCTCACCCATGCAAATCACGGTAATCCACATTATCAAAATAGCATACGCGGTCTTCATGGCATCCCGGAAACTACTTACACTACTTTTCAAGAGTGTTCGCCATTTATGGCCTCCGGCACCACTCAACGACATAATAAATAACCGCGATGCCACGGGCCGGATTGCTAAATGGTCTATTGAGCTCCTCCCGCTCGACGTAAATATACAAAACCACGGCGAGCCATTAAGTCACAGCATCGCTGATTTCGGCTCCGAGTGGACTAAGCCGACCTCCCTAAAGAGTACTACGGATTTAATTGGACCATGCACTTTGATGGCTCTAAGATGTCGGTTGGTCTGGGGCAGGCGCCGTCCGACATGCCCCAACGGAGATACACCCAATATGTACTCCAAATATTATACATGTACTCCAACAATGCAAAAGAATATGAGGCCCTGCTTGCATGGTCTCCTGATGGCGCCTCCATGGGCATTCAACGCCTAGAGGTGCGTGGAGATTCAACCTCGCAATATCTCAAATAAATGGAGACTTTGACGCTAAGGATCCAAAATGGCGCTCACCGTTAAACGCCGTCTCAAAATGTCAGCCCGGTTCGATGGGCTAGAATTCACCATGTGGCCCGAGAAAACAATTTTGCCGGCGGATATCAAACGCTTATTCCAACTCCGAGAGGTTTGCACCAGTCCATAAATGGATCATCGAACTTGCACACTTTGTTAGCTCCCTTGATCGACAAACCTTCCTAAGCATCATATACAACTCTTTCTTCCGTAAATCCATTCAGTGAATGCGCTTTTGACATCCATTTGCCAAATTTCATAATCATAAATGCGGCAATTGCTAACATGATTCGCATTGCACTTAAGCATCGCTACGGTGAGAAAGTCTCGTCAGTAGTCAATCCTTTGAACTTGTCAAAACCTTGCAACAAGTCGAGCTTTATAGACAAAGAATACCGGGCTACCGCCGCGCTTTCTTTTTTGAAGATCCATTTATTCTCAATGGCTTGCCGATCATCGTGCAAGTCAACCAAAGTCCACACTTTGTTCTCATACATGGATCCCATCTCAGATTTCATGGCCTCAAGCCATTTTATGAATCTGGCTCACCATCGCTTCTTCATAGTTCGTGAGGTTCGTCATGGTCTAGTAACATAACCTCCGTAACAGAATTACTGCATTACACCAAGTGCGGATCTTACTCGTTGATCTACGAGGTTCAAGAATAACTTGATCTAAAGTTTTCATGATCATCATCATTAACTTCCTCATTAATTGGTGTAAGTGTCACAGGAACCGGTTTCTGTGATGAACTACTTTCCAATAAGGGAGCAGGTACGCTACCTCATCAAGTTCTACTTTCCTTCCACTCACTTCTTTCGAGAGAAACTCCTTCATAGAAAGGATCCAAATTTAGCAACAAAAGTCTTGCTTTTAGATCTGTGGATAGAAGGTGTACCCAACAGCTTCCTTTGGGTATCCTATGAAGACACATTTCCGATTTGGGTTCGAGCTTATCAGTTGAAGATTTTTCAGATAAGCATCGCAGCCCCAAACTTTAAGAAACGACAACTTTGGTTTCTTGCCAAACCACAGTTCACAAGGCGCCGCTCAACGGATTTCATGGTGCCCTATTTAACGTGAATGCAGCCGCTCTAAAGCATAACCCCAAAATGATAGCGGTAAATCAAGAAGAGACATCATAGACCGCACTATATATAGTAAAGTACGACACGACATTCGACACACCATTACGATATGGTGTTCCGGTGGCGTGAGTTGCTAAACTATTCCGCATTGTTTCAAATGAAGACCAAACTCAGAATCTCAAATATTCTCCTCCACGATCGATCGTAGATACTTTATTTTCTTGTTACGATGATTTTCAACTTCACTCTGAAATTCTTTTGAACTTTTCAAATGTTTCTGATTTATGTTTCATTAAGTAGATATACCCATATCTGCTTAAATCATCCGTGAAGGTGAGAAAATAACGATACCCGCCATGTAGCCTTAACATTCATCGGACCACATACATCTCGTATGTATGATTTTACAAATCTGTTGCTCGCCCATAGTTCCAAAGAACGGCGTTTAGTCATCTTGCCCATGAGGTACGGTTCGAAGTACCAAGTGATTCATACTCAAGGGTTCCAAAAGTCCATCAAGATGGATTTTCTTCACGCTTCACACCAATATGACCTAAACGGCAAGTGCCACAAATAAGTTGCACTATCATTATCTACTCGTGATCTTTTGGCTTCAATATTATGAATATGTGTATCACTACCATCGAGATTCAACAAAAATAGACCACTCTTCAAGGGTGCATGACCATAAAAGATATTACTTATATAAATAGAACAACCATTATTCTCTCGATTTAAATGAATAACTGCCTCGCATCAAACAAGATCCGAGATATAATGTTCATGCTCAACGTTGGCACCAAATAACAATTATTCAGGTCTAAAACTAATCCCAAGGTAGATGTAGAGGTAGCATGCCGACCGCGATCACATCGACTTTTGGAACCATTTCCACGCATCGCCACCTCGTCTTAGCCAATCTTTAAACCGTGTAGTCCCTGCTTCGAAGTTGCATATAGCAATGTAACCAAGATCAAATACCTGTGTTCTATCATGTAGCATTAGTAAGGTACACATCAATAACATGTATATCACATATACCTTTGTTCACCTTGCCATCCTTCTTATCCGCCAAATACTTGGGGCGCTTCCGCCGACCGGGCCTGTTTGCGTGAGAAGCACTGGCCTCGTGCTTAGGTCCAGAATTGGGTTTCTTCTCCCGAGCAGAACTTGTTTGTTGTTCTTCTTGAAGTTCCCTTCTTCTTCCCTTTGCCCTTATTCTTGAAACTGGTGGTCTTGTTGACCATCAACACTTGATGCTCCTTCTTGATTTCTACCTCCGCACTTTTTTAGCATTGTGAAGAGCTCGAATCATCTTATCCATCCCTTGCATGTTATAGTTCATAACGAAGCTCTTGTAGCTTGGTGGCAAAGTGATTGAAGAATTCGTCAATGATGCTATCATCCGGAAGATTAACTCCCAATTGAATCAAGTGATTGTTATACCTGCATATTCCGAGTATATGCTCACCGACAAAACTATTCTCCTCCATCTTACAACTGAGAACTTATCGAGACTTCATATCTCTCAATCCGCATTTGCTTGAAATATTAACTTCAACCTCGAACATCTCATATGCTCCATGACGCTCAAAACGCCGTTGAAGTCCCGGTTCTAAGTCAGAAAGCATGGCACACCGAACTATCGAGTAGTCATCGCTTTTGCTCGCCAGATGTTCATAACATCCGTGTTGCTCCCCGCAGAAGGTCCGGTACCTAGCGGTGCTTCCGGTGACATAATTCTTCTCAGGCAGAATGAGGATAATCCTCGTTACGGATCCAAATTCCGTGTAATTGGTACCATCATCTTTCAACTTTGCTTTCTCAAGGAACACATTAAAATTCAACGGAACAACAACACGGGCCATCTATCTACAATCAACATAGACAAGCAAAATACTATCAGGTACTAAGTTCATGATAAATTTAAGTTCAATTAATCATATTACTTAAGAACTCCCACTTAGATAGACATCCCTCCAATCCTCTAAGTGATCACGTGATCCAAATCAACTAAACCATGTCCGATCATCACGTGAGATGGAGTAGTTTCAATTGTGAACATCACTATGTTGATCATATCAACTATATGATTCACGCCGACCTTCGCTCTCAAAGTGTTCCGAGGCCATATTTGCATCCTCGCTAGGCTCGCCAAGTTTAACTCTCGAGTATTCCGTGTGTGCAAATCTGCTTTTGCACCCGCTGTATTTGAACGTAGAGCCTATCACACCCCATCATCACGCGGGTGTCTCAGACGAAGAACTTTCGCAATGGTGCATACTGTGGAGAACACTTGTACCTTTGATAATTTAGTGAGAGATCATCTTATAATGCTACCGCCAATCAAAGCAAGATAAGATGCATAAAAGATAACACTAAAAAAAAGACACATCCGTGACATTTTGGGCTTCGAACAAATTTTTTTCCGCTATACATATGACACTTCTATGACGTATAATTGTGACAAAACCCGTATCATCATAGATGTGGTGGGATCCTACTTCTATGAAAATAAATCATGACGTAAAATGGGCTTTTCGCCTCCGGCGCCGTCAGACGCAAGCTGCATGACATTCTTTGGGTCAGCCCATGACTAAAAACCGTGGTAGAAGCGACGGGAGGAAAATTTCGGGAGTTCCTGCCACGGTGGGAGGCTCGGGCCGAAGCGATGCTGCTGCTCTCTCGTAGACACGACGTTGTGTGTGTGTGAGGGCGTTGGTCTAACTCAACCCGAGAGAGGCGTTGCTCTAATCGAACCCGAGCGACGAACCGCAAGCTACGCTGCATCGAACCGGAGCGATCGATCGATGGTCGTTAATCGAACCCGATCGAGCGATTCTTTCTCCGCCGCTAACTGAAGCTCGGTCGATTGATGAACAAAGGAGCGCTGGGGGGGGGGTTGATGAATAAAGGAGCGGTGGCGCTGTTTCCGATGAACAGACCCCGTGGTGTGGAGGGATGGATGAACCATAAACGGTGGAGGGGTGCCCGTGGAGGGGGGTTGGAATGACCCCGTGGTGTGGAGGGCTGGATGAACAGAGACGTGGAGGGGTGCCTATGGAGGGTGGTTGAACAAGAATCGTGGAGAAGCGGTGGAGGCTGGATGAACAGAGCCCGTGGAGGCCGGAGGAGGTCACGAAGAGCCCGTGGAGGCCGGAGGAGGTTGACGGTGAGATGATAACAGATCCCGTGGAGTCCCGCCTTTGCGGTACGCCTACACCCTCCCGGGATGAACACCCTCCTGCTTCGACCGTAGAGGGAGGTCCATTTTGTCCGCTTTATGGCACGCCACACCCTCCCGATCAAGAGGACCCCTGCTTCACCATAGGAGGTCCGCTTCTCCGCTTTGGCAGACGCCACACCCTCCCGGATCAATAGGGACCCTGCTCAACGTAGGGAGGTCCGCTTCTCCGCTTTTTATGGTACGCCAGCCTCGCTTCCATCACCTTTCCCACCAAGCCATCCCGGCGAACACCACCACGCATTTCGCTCCGACCCAGCCTGGGCTGGTTTCACGCGGTTCCGCTGCATCCCGGCGAACACGACGCATTCCGCTGCTCCCCATGAACACGACGACATTCCGTGCTTCGCCCATGAACACGACGATGACACTGTTTCTCCGCCCGACCCATCCATGTACACGGAGCCCCGCCGACGTAGACGCGCGAGTAGGCGCTCGAGACTTCACCGATGTAAACATACGGGCCATATTTTTTCTTGCACCCGGCCGCTGTAATGAGTGTGTATGATACTACGCGCGCCGCTTACTACAACACGGCGCTTCCTACATCCACCAAAGATATGTACGTACATCGTCACGACCTGTAATGACAACGCCACGCACGCTTCGACCGTGGGTCCCGACCGTCAGCACTTCCTTGCGCGCATAAGATGTGGGTGTGGTCCCAGCAATGGGGAAAACATTTTTTTCACGAATACAAGCGGCCCGCCCGGGGTCCCCGCCGTCGTGGAGGAATAATTATTTTGCACGTAATAAGGAGGCACTTCCTTGCTGCCACTGCGGACCCAGTTAGTTAGCCTTTTCCACGCATGTACTCCACGTCTGGCGGAAGCCGCTTCCGACCACGCTGACCACGCCTGGCCAGAGCACCAGTGGCGGGGTGGGACCACGGCGAGGCCTAGGAAGGGGACGACACGAGCCGGGAAGACGCGTAGTGGATGCCCACGATAGAGAGGAGTACGAGGGTTCACCGTTCATAAGGTGTGAGGTCACGCTGCAGTATCAACAGGTGTGGGTGAGTAGAGGGATGGCCCGCCAGCGTGGGAGTAGTAGGGGCGGTGAGGCCTCCGCCGAGATCACAAAGAAGGCCACGGGAGGCAGGAGCACGAGGCACCACCGCGCCTGGTTTGGGCAGCCGGAGCAAGAAGACCGTGGTTGAAGAAGCACTACGGCTGCTGGATGGACATCGACGGTCACCGAGCTAGAATCAGCAGCATATTGACTAAGTTGACAAAGCCCTCCGTCCCCGGCCAACTTAGTAGGCCCACAAGTCAGCCTGCCACTCATACTGGTCCCGCTAATAGGGGTGAGGGAGTCCTCGATTAGGGGTGTCCGGATGGCTTGACTATAAACCTTTGGCCGACTCGGACTATGAAGATACAAGATTGAAGACTTCGGCCCCTGTCCGGATGGGACTTTCCTTGGCATGGAAGGCAAGCTTGGTGATACAGATATGTAGATCTCCTCCCATTGTAACCGACTCTGTAACCCTAGCCCTCTCCGTGTCTATATAAACCGGAGGGTTTTAGTCCGAGGACTAACGACAATCATACCATAGGCTAGCTTCTAGGGTTTAGCCTCTATGATCTCGTGTTAGATCTACCTTGTACTACCCATATCATCAATATTAATCAAGCAGAGTAGGGTTTTACCTCCATCTAGAGGGCCCGAACCTGGGTAAAACATCGCGTCCCTTGTCTCCGTTACCATCCGCTTAGACGCACGCCGGGACCCCTACCCGAGATCCGCCGGTTTTGACCGACATTGGTGCTTTAATCGAGAGTTCCTTCCGTCGCCATCTTTAGGCCCGATGGCTCCTCCGATCATCAACGACGATGCGGTCCAGGGTGACTTTTCTCCCGACAGTATCTTCGAAGTTCGGGCGGCTTTGCACGGCAGCCAATTCACGGCCATCCGGAGCAGATCGAAGCTACGCCCGCCATCAGTCGATTGGAAATTTAAACTACACGGCCGACGTCCGCAGAGACTTGATCTTCGACGATCCGAGCATAGCCGAGCGAGCCAGATCACACGATGGGCATGACCTAGCTCGCCAACAATAGGCTGCTCTCGAGGCTGCACCACTAGAAGCCCGACCTTAGCTCGATCCGATCGGCTAATCGAGGACGGGTGGTCGACACCGCCGGGGCTGCAATCTTTACGCCGATCGAGCCGATACCAGCCTTTGTCCTTCGCGAAGCCCGGACTCCAAGGTGCCGACCAACCTTCCACGCCTGCGCTAATCGATCCAATCGGGCGCCGATCATGGAGTTCGCCGCAGACATCTTTTTCAAAGACTCGCTTTTCGCGACATTCTGAATTCACTAAGGTCTCTCTTTGTCGGAGAGCCCTCGCCGGATTATGACCGCAGGATTGGGATGCGACTACAAGAAATTCGACGCCCACCCACCACCCACTTCGTAGTCAACGCCGATCGATTTAATCGACATGTCGGACTTTGATTCAAGACATCGACGGTATGGACGGGCGATGTAGGAGACAACAGAACCAGCGCTATAGGGCACCGGACAACCACCTCATCTCACGATGTATACATGGTGGACACACACCTAAAAGAAACGACGACGAGGAACAAAGGACGAACGAGGGATCGCTGCTCCCTTGAAAAAGGTTAAAGCGCGCGCGTAAGCGCCTACTTCAAACCCCACCTCGACAGTAGACGGAGCCATACGCACTAAACACTGAAAGAGCAGGGTGAATCGGGCGGACGACGAACATGCCATCGAGCAACCGTCCTAATAGGGCAACTTGGATAAACAAACCGAACAACCCGCCCCAAGAAGATACCAATCCGGACGACTCACGCCGACAAGTTGCCGGAGAGTAAGAACCTCACAAAAGGCTCGCTGCCATCGCACAGAAATGAAAAAAGGTAGGGTATAAGCTCAAAACAAATGGAAGATGCACTGTAATTAGATGGAGCAAAGTACTCAACAGCAGACAACACGGGCGATAGTCGCCACACAAAGAGCTATCCGGGTTAAAATTACTGCAGGAATTTGATGAGGAGGCCTTAGAGCCCCCACAATCAAAAATAAGGAAGCCACCCAAATGGCTAAACAATCCCATGGCCAACATAGAGCTGGCAAATGGTGCCGACACAAGCCGCGCGACGCGATCCGCACAAGGATTCGTGATCAAAAGATGGCCCAGCCAGATCTATCTACGAGCCAAGAAAGCAAGCTCTAGTAAGCAATGCAATGCAACAAGTATCCCAACATCACGGCACACCCAATATAGGGGTGCCGCACACCCCTATGTTTCATCGATGAGGTGCTGGACCATGAATTTCAAATGGATTCAAGCCCGTAAACATAGAGGCATACGATGTAACAATGCACTCGAGTCTAGATTGAGGATTATATCCTCCACATACGCATGGCTAGAGGAGATGACCTCCACGCCATAAAATACTTACCCTCAAGCTCAAAGGGCCAGCCCGGCATTGGCTTAAAAGCCTTCCAAAACACCATTAGAAGTTGGGAAGAGCTCGAGGATGCTTTTCAGCAAATTTTCAAGGACCTATGTCCCACCAATCGGATGCGCATTTATTTAAGTCATATAACTCAACAACCCGGAGAGTCAGCCCGAAATTTTGGAACAGATTTCTTACTAAAAAGAACCAGATAGTCGATCGTCCGACGCCAAGCCTTTAGTAGCTTTCAAACACAAAGATTCGAGACAAATGGCTCGCTGCACACCTCGCCAAGAAAAGCCAAGAACAATGGCCGATTAATAAGGGTTCCTCATGACCCGCTTTTATGCTGGGAGAGGATAGCTGGTTGGCAAGATGCGCATCACTGACCCAAGTACATCCGGGTTAGGGATGGAACGGAAACCGCGACAAAGAAGGACCAGCGGACCAAGGGAAACAGCCCAAGAGCACCAGGCAACAACGCCGGATTCAAAAGCTCTCAAGCAGAATCGTAAAAGCTGCCCTCAAGGATAACTGTGGACGAAGTTATCTAACCTAAACAAAATCTTGGACAAGATATGCCAAATCCACAAGATTCTGGAAGCCCGCAAACCATACCCATAGAGGTTGTTGTCTTCAAGCAATACGCAAACTCAACGCCAGACACAAGGGGCTTCACACACCAAGCGAGGACGATGACAAACCCCACAAGCAGAGAGCAATCAAAAACAAAAGAATTTCCCACAAGAAGTCAAAACAAAGAACTCACTTTACGTGACAAAAGGGAAAACAGAGTGGCCTTATAGAGATACGCGCTTATACGGCCTATCCTGCAGGAGTCCCGCCACCGGTTGTTAAAACCAATCACCTTCGACCATCTGTGGATTACTCTAGAAATATCCGAACGCAGTCGACTACCTTGATATTAGATCCGATAATTGACGGACTCCACTTTACACAAGTCCTAATGGACGGCAAGCAGTGATCTAAACCTGCTATATCGGGACACAATCCGCAAAATGGGGATAGACCCAACAAAAATTCGCCATAGCAACACTTCCTTTCAAGGGTAACGCCAGCCCGTATGCTCATTGTACGGTTCTTCCTCGCTAGAAGTTATGTTCGCCTCCGAAACTTCCGCCCAAAAGCTAACCTTCCACATCACCCCATTTACAAGTAGCTATCAAGCACCATCTGACGCCAAGCTTACCGCTTTAACGCAATACCGCATTATGCATCTCTTATGCTTAAAATGCCCGGTCCATGAGGCATCATCTCATTAAAGGAAATCTCGAAAGTGTTCCTCGAAGGCTGAAGATCAGTGCGGCTGCCTTGACAGCCACACACTAAACCGCTTCACTAATCAAAGCACCTAAACAAGTCGCTCAGACCTGACATGGCTAGACGAGTCCGCGTGAACATACAAGGGCTTACTAGCCGCATACCCCAAAGACAAGGGCTCCGCAGTACAACAAGAGACAATAAAGCTCAATTTTACCCATTTTTTGAATTATACTTTGTTTATTTAATATAACATACATTTTCGCATCGATCTTTTCAACTAAGTTCTCTCTTTACAGTGATGAACACTGTACACCCGCCTGTGGTACTACGTGCACAACGGAGACACGGGCGCAGACGCATGAGAGGGACCTCGCTCCAAGGATTCTTTTAGATTAAGACCTCGCGTAAACCTTTTTCACTGCCTCTTGTTGATACACATCCCCGGTTTTTGGTATAACCGAGGAGGAGGTCTGGGCCTGGCATGTGGCCACATCGAATTTTGCGCTGCACTCGACACCTGTGGGGCTTATTACTAAGGGCGAGTTCAAATTGCTTCATAAAGACCGAATACCTTAGGGAGTGTTCGCATCATGAGTTTGGCCTTTATATGCATCAGCTCAATCATGTCTTTGTCAAATGTTGGGTTTGCCTGCCCCGTGTTTTGCTGCCTTACGCTCCGCTTCTATCGGGCTAAGGCGGCACTGTGAGAACTCATCGCGATTGTGCCCTGCTCGCCAGCGAGCACCTCAAGAGAGAAAGCCGAAAATCGACTGGCTCATGATATAGCGTGAGACTGGTCAACCACTGATGACCCGCCGGAATCTTTAGGATTCTCCAGATCAATGAAGGGCCGCTTTCCGCCAGCACACACGTGCTCCGACCGGGTGAGCGCGTGCCCCTAGGGGCTATATAGTAGCCCCATCACAAACTCCTATGGCTAAGTGAAAGTGATAAAGCATTATAGTCCGATTGCCTAGTTCGCCGCGCTTATCACCTCCTTAATAGGACCAAGACGTTGATCATGTAAAATGCGCTTTCAGGAACACCCCCGCATTATATGCGCTGGGCCGTCAAGACGAAACTCCATCTTCAAAGTTATATACATATACATTAACGGCCGACAGAGGTATTTTAATTCTTGAAGGCACAAGTATAAAAAGCTTTTACATTCTCTAAACATTGTTTTACAATAATACATGTTATTCAACATAATATCCTCTCGAGACCAAGGCTTCTATTAAATGAGCTACCTCTAACTTCCCTCAAAATAGTGTCTGCAGGTACTGCTCCGGTCTAATCTTGGGATGCAACAATGATGGCATTCATCTCCACCCAAAGATGTTTTGACACGGGAAGAGCCATCCGCGCACCTCTATGCACGCCGACCTCTTCATTGCATTGATATGCGCACCGCACCAAGGAACCGCTGCAACAAGCTAAAATAACTCTTCGGGCCTTTTCCGCCACGCATGACTCACGACATACTTCATGGCGAGTCCGATAACCTATTCAGCTCCGCCCATGCGCCAAACGATCGGTTAATGGAAGTGGGCGCCTGGATTGTGGAATCACGACCAAAAAGCTTTTCCACTTCAGATCCTTGATCTCGGCAGTGGTCGCCACCATGCACTCGCCGCCAAGTCCAGATAAGTATCCGCCAAGACTCCACACCCGGTCCAATGGAGCATATTTAGGATCCCCGAACTTCATCCGCAGCATAAAGGGCTTTCCACCGCTGATATCTCCGCCCCGGCGAGCTCCTCCTTCATAGCTGATCGCAGAGCGAGTATCCTTGGCCTCGAGAAGGCCTCTCTAGGTCCTTCTCGTTCCGCCCGATCTTCTTTTTCAAGAAGCTTGCAGCGGTCGGCATTCTTCAACTTCACAACCATCTCGCCATTTCCTCCTTGCTTCGCAGTGGAGCAGCCTGTTCGCTTTTCTTCACCGCCTTTTAAGGCAGCCGCAGACGCTTCTCCTCGCCTGCCCTTGGCTCCGGCAAGTTCCGCCTGGTTCTCCATGGCAGCCGACACCATCTGCATCAAGCATACATGTTGTAAGATGGCGCCAAGCTCCTCTTACCAGTGTCTTCGAGAAATTACATACCTTGTGCCTCGCTGCCGCTTGTTGACAAGCTGATGTCGGCATCTCGCCACGCCAAGTTGCCGCTTTAGCTCGACAAATCCATCGTTCGGCTAGCCATCGAACACTTCGCCACCTACATAGGAAGGGCGTTATATTATACCCGGATTATGATCCTGGCCGTGCATTTTTGACAACGCACGTAGTCTGTGTGGGCTACCATCTACACATGGCGATCTATATATGTGGAACTGTCAAAGGTACACCATTTCGCTACATTTCAAAACCTCCGTCAAGAACTCCCGACGGCCTGCATAACCCGCCTCCGTGGATGAAACCTTTCAATCACCGCATCCATCAACGCATGGTGTTCTTCGAGATAGACGCTCGCCGAGCAGATCCTTCACTCCTTCTCGACCATGCATGACGGACGGTGCCGACTTCGTCTGATGGCCTTTTTCAAGGCCGGACATGGAGGGCTTTGGGGCCATACGATCGCTTTTCCCGCTCTTCCGAATTCGGAGAAACCTCCGTGATGACACTCGGGTCGCCTGCCTCGCAAGGCGGTATGGCAGGGGGAGGCGTTCGCCTCCATCATCTCCTGACGAAGATCCTCAAGATGAGCTCACGAGAAGGGCTGAGATCCCAACTACAAGGTAAAATTTCGCTATTTTCCTCGAAATAGAACAGGATGTCTCATTTTAAAACTCCTCTCTACTTATGGCTCTGGAGGGCTGATCCCCTTAGGGGCAAAGGCGGCCGAGGCATCCCCTGGCAGACCCTCTCAAGGTTTCTTCCCCGCTTTGAGACCATGGTCTCCGGTCTTCAGAGGCGGTCCTCTTCTTCCCATGGATAGAGGAATTCTCGATTCCTCCTTTCCTAACAGCCTCCTTCTGGGAGGCGAGCTAGCCTTGTTCCCCTTCGCCTTCTTCCAAAGGCACAACCTCCAAGATCCTCGGTTAACACGGATCCGCATGGTCTCGTGGAGGGGGCCGACACTGATTAGCTTTTGTTGCTTATCCACTCCCTGCTTAAGGGACAACTCTTTTATGGGCAATTTTATGATAAATATATGGATAGCGGTCCGGGCACAAGGCTACTTACTTGAGTATCCAAGCATTGCAACTCAGACCTGTGTCTCTATTTAGTCCCACACATTGCTTGTGATCCAAGAACAATTTAGACTCTCCATGGGCGCGCTACCAGAAATGTTGGAGGGCTCATGGTCCCTCCGGATTAAACTCCCACAAAGGAGGGGGCGACGCTTGCAGGGTGGTGCGGCGAATCAACATGACCTCGCGCCACTACGACTGGATTGATGTCTCTTTCTAGGAGATCTCGAATGCGGCCTCGCAACAAGGGGCACGCCTTTGGACGGCCCTCAGCTAAACCCTTTATTGACCCATGACGCTAGCTGTGGTGGGGGACCCGAAAGGAAGGCAGGTGGCGCCACCCACTTGGAGCCCCCCGAGCTGTGATATAAAAACCACTCCGTTGCTATAAGTCGAACTCCTCCTGAAAGAGCCCTCGGCCACTTGAGCGCCAAGATTCTTGCTTATAACAGCACCTCTCCGACCAAGGTGCTGCCCCTCGATCATCTTCGGCTCTACTTTGAAGGTCTTAAGCCACAACCAAGTGAGGAGGAATACGGAGGAAGGCTTCGCATACCCACAATGAACGATGAGATGTGGAGGATGGATTCTGAGCCAAGTCGTGAAATTCCAGCCCATAATAAAACAGAGCCCCTCAATGGCGGGGTCCGCCAGCCTAGCCTCCGGGAAATGAGACGCTAACACCACGCCTCGCCAGCTTGGAGAGGGAATAACCTGCCCTTGCAGGCAGCCTATGCGGATTTCACGTTAGATACCGGCATCCCTTAGCTTTAGCACGCCTTCTTCCGTGAACGGAGGAAGGCATCCACCGCCTTGAAGGTCGGAGCCGACATCATCGAAGGTCCGCGCCTAACTGGAGCTTTGGGTGTTGGAACTCGAGGTGAGAGGCAGATTCGATTGAGATTGAAAGAAAGGAGTAGAGCCTTGGTCTCTTTATAAAGAGGTTGAATACCAAGAGCCCTCCCCTGACTGCTTGGGACTCGCCTTCGATTGAGGAGACATACCAACGGGCACGATTGGTGTTACCCACGCTCGTATTGATGAGAATCCTGAATAAGGGGATACCCTCTGCTTCCGACAAGACGTGCTGGTTGAAACCGCCTCGCTAAACGCTGGGCTGAGGTGGGACAAGAAACGATTCGAATAAAGGCTTGGCCATGGTGTGATGTCACGCCGCTGAATACATCAAACAGATTGATTTCAGAATATTATTCTCTATGGTGGTACGTGGAACTTATTTTGTAGAGCCGGACACTATCTTTGTGTTCAAAATCTTCTATGAAGTATCTGGAGGAGGAACCCGCTTGCAATGTCAAGACAATTGCCACCGGACTCTGCCAGGCCATTGAAGCCTCGGTTCGTGGGCTACCAGGAGTCCTGATTAGGGGGTGTCCGGATGGCGGGATTGATAACCTTTGGCCGACTCGGACTATGAAGATACAAGATTGAAGACTTCATTCCGTGTCCGGATGGGACTTTCCTTATGTGGAAGGCAAGCTTGATGTACACGGATATGTAGATCTCTCCCATTGTAACCGAACTGCAGTAACCTAGCCCCCTCCAAAGGTTCTATATAAACCGAGGGTTTTAGTCCGAGGACTAATCTACAATCATACCATAGGCTAGCTTCTAGGTTTAGCTTCCTTGATCTCGGATAGATCTACTCTTGTACTACCCATATCATCAATATTAATCAAGCAGAGTAGGGTTTTACCTCCATCGAGGGCCCCAACCTCGGGTAAAAACATCGTGTCCCTTTTCCCGTTACCATCCGCCTAGACGCGACGCTCGACCCCTACTCGAGATCCGCCGGTTTTGACAATCCATGTGGGGAGATTCATTTTTTGTGCGTAATAAGGAGGCACTTCTGCGCAAGGAAAGATATAGCTGGTGGGTTCGAGCTGCCAACAAGTGTAACGTTACAAATACAGAGGCCCTTTTGTAGGTCCCTCGATGTCGTGGAGGAATCATTATTTGGCGCGCAGAATAAGGAGGCATTTTTGCGTAAGGCCAGGACCTAGCCGTTTGACTTTCCACTGATACCCACTTCAGATGCATGCCGGTCGTTGACTACATCATTGACCAGCCGCCGAGAGCACTGGTGGTAAAGGGATTACTTCCATGCAGGCCTAGGGAAGGGACGCATAAGCAGTATGGGAAGACGCTAAGGGATGCCCACGCGAGAGGAGTACGGGTTCACATACTAAAAAAGACACATCCGTGACATTTTGGGTCGAATTAATTTTTTTTCTATCATACATATGACACTTCTATGACTATAATTGTGACAGAACCCGTATCATCATAGATGTGGTGGGCTCCTACTTATGACAAAAAATCATGACAGAAATGGGCTTTTCGTCTCCGGGCGGCCGAGACGCAGCCTGCATGACATTCTTTGGGCCGCCCATGACGGAAAAACCGTAGAAGCGTAGGGGAGGAAAATTTCGGGAGTTCCGGTTACAGGGGAGGTCGGGGGTCGCGACGATGCTGCTTTCTCGTGATAAATACGCTGCAGTGTGAGGCGCTGGGTCTAATCAACTCGAGCGAGGCGTTGGGCTCTAATCAACCCGAAGCGACAGACCAGCAGGCTACGCTACATCGAACTCGAGCGATCGATCGATGGTCGTTAATCGAACCCGATGGAGCGATTCCTTCACTACTGCTGCTAATCAAGCCGAATGATTGATGAACAAAGGAGGTTATGGGGGGGGTTGATGAACAGGAGTGGTGGTGTTGCTTCGAATGAACAGGACCTCGTGGGTGGAGGGGCTGATGAATAAAGAGACAAGTGGAGGGGTGGCCGGAGGGGTGGTTGAACAGACCCGTGGTGTGGAGGGTTGGATGAACAGAGACGGTGGAGGGGTGCCTGTGGAGGGGTGGTTGAACAAAGAGTCGGTGGAGTAGCGCCTGGTGGTGGCCGGATGAACAGGAGCCTGGGAGGCCGGAGGAGGTCGACGGTGGAGATGAACAGATCCCGTGGAGTCTCGCTCGGCGGCACGCCACACTCTCCCTGGCGAACAGGACCTCTGTCTGCGTGAACAGAGGTCCGCTTTCGTCTGCTTTTACAGCACACCACCCCCTCCCGGCGAACAGGACCTCTGCTTCAATCGTAGGGAGGTCCGTTTCTCCGCTTACAGTACGCCACACCCTCCCGATCAATCAGACTCCCTGCTTTCGACCGTAGGGAGGTCCGCTTCTGCTTTTGGCGGACGCCACACCCTCCCGATCACAGGACCCTGCTCAACGTAGGAGGTCCGCTTCTCCGTTCTCGTGGTACGCCAGCCTCGCTTCCATCGCTTGTTCCGCCCAAGCCTCCGATGAACACGACACGCGATTCCGCTCACCAAACGGTTGGCTCCCCACTGCTTTCGCTGCTCTCCGATGAACACGACGCATTCCGCTGCTCTCCCATGAACACGGGCGCATTCCGCTATTTCCCATGAACACGACGCACGACACATCGTTTCTCCGCTCCGACCCAGCCATGTACACGAGCCCTCGCACGACGAGCGCACGTAGAGTTGCCGAGACCCCTCAGAGCATGTACACACGCGGGTCAGATTTTCTTTCTTGCACCCTGGCCGTAATGCGACGTAACATGCTACGCGGCGCTTTTACTACGACACGTGCGCTACTCTACATCCACACCAGATATATATGTACGCACATCGCTCACGACCAGAATGACAACGCCACGACGCTCGCCACCGTGTGGGTCCCGACCGTCGTGCACTTCCTTGCTCGCGAAGATGTAGCCAGGGTCCCAGCAATGTGGGGCGTAATCGCTTTTTTTGCCCCGACGCACTTCCTTGCGTATGAAGATGTAGCTGGTGGGTCCCAGCAATGTGGGGCTTAATCATTTTTTGCCCGGACGCACTTCCTCATGCTCAAGGTGTAGTGGTGGGTCCCACAATGCCAGGGAAATGTTTTTTCAAATACGGTGGCTCCGTCCGGTGGGTCCCCGCTGCCGTGGAGGAATAATTATTTTATGCTGTAATAAGGAGGCACTTCCTGTCGCCGTGGACCCACCTGTCAGCCTCTCCACGCAAGACAAGATTCGATGGAAGTCGGTCGTTGACCACATTGACCACGCCGCCACGAGAGCACCACGGCGGTGGACGACGGCGAGGCCTAGGAAGGGACGACATGGAGGCGTGGAAGACTCGCATTGCCACCTCTGGAGGGGAGTACGACCCACGAGGGTTTACTGTCTGCCTGTCGTCAGCCGAGAATAACACAGCAGTGGGTGAGTAGAGGGATGGCTAGGCAGCGATGGGAGTACTGTGGTGGGAGGCTCGCGCATGGCAACAGAGCCGGCCACGCCGGAGGAGGGAGCAGCAGTCCACGGCCGCTTGTTTGAGCGGCCGGAGCAGAAGAGCAGAGATTGAAGAAGACGACGGCCGTTGGATGGACATCCAACCGCCACCGCCAGGCCAACCTTTTTTAGGAAAGCCTCAAATCTGTGGAAAACAACATACAACCCATCCGCCATTATTTCTAATAATTTACAGCCCATTTGCTAATTCTTAAGGTTTTTTGGAGCCCATATTCTTTTTGTTAGCATTACAGCCCATATTGTATGCCACGGTTAGAAAAATTATACTAAATTTTGCATATTTCAAGAAGGTCCGAACTGTTTTTAATCCCAAATTTCGACTCACATTCAAACTGATTTTAAAAATAAATGTATATCAATATAAAATCCAACAAATTCTCCACGCATAAAAATTAATGTAATTTAAAATCTTGAAATGAAAAAACATATTTGAAACTAATTGCCGGTTTGATGTGTTTTAAAAATGTACAACCCATTTCTCATTACTGATGGGCCATTTTCTCGGCCAGCCGAATGAAAGCTCTCCTCGTCTTGAAAGATTTGCAGCCCAACAGCCCGACAAAGCGATTTTACTTGGCAAATCACAAAAACTACTGTCAGGCCATGGACCCAAATTCACGCCTCCACGTGACAAGACTCTTCCGATGGAAGTCGCCTTGACCACGCGACCACGCGCACGGAGAGCACCACGGCGGTGGATCACGACGCAGGCCTAGGAAGGGGACGACGCGGAGCCGGGAAGACGCGAAGGGAAGCCCGCCATGGAGAGGAGTACGAGGGTTCACCGGTTCGGCTGCGTGTGAGGTTGCCGCCGCCAGCAGGCTCTGGCCAATGGTGGGAATAGTAGGGGCGGTGAGGCCTCCGCGGCAAAGCAGCCGCCACGGAGGCAGGTGAGCATGGGCACGACCGGCGCGGCTTTGGGCGGCCGGAGCAAGAAGACCAGAGGTTGAAGAAGCACCACGGCCGCTGGATGGACATCGTACGGTCACCGGAGCTAGAATCGCTCATATTGACTAAGTTGAGAAAGCCCTTCGCCCCCATCAACTTAGTAGGCCCATTAAGATAGCCTCCCACCAAGGTGGGTCCCGCTAGCCGGGAGTATTCATTTTTGTGCGTAATAGAGGCACTTCCGGTGGTCCGAGCCGACAGCGGGGAACGCTTTTTTAGAATACGGTGGTTCGTCCGGTGGGTCCCACAGAAGTGGGGAAACGATTTTTTGCAAATATACTGTTGTCTGTCCGGTGGGTCCTCATTGCCGTGGAGGAATAATTATTTTCCGTAATAAGGAGGCACTTCAAGTGCGCCGCCGGGACCCAGCTGTCACCTCTCCACGACAAAGACTCTCCGATGGAAGTCGGTCGCTGACCACATTGACCACGCTGCCGCCGAGAGCACCACGGCAAAGGGACCCACGGTGAGGCCTAGGAAGGGGACGACTGGAGCCGGGCCACCGGAGTAAGGTGAGCAAGCGGCACGAGCGGGAAGCCGCTTTTGGCGGCCGGAGCAAGAAGACCAGAGGTTGAAGAAGCACTATGGCCTTGGATGGACATCATACGGTCATCGGAGTATTGACTAAGTTGACAAAGCCCTCCGCCCCTGCAACTTAGTAGGCTCCACAAGTCAGCCCAACAATATGGTGGGTCCCAGCTAGTGGGGGTATTCATTTTTGGGCGTAATAAGGAGGCACTTCATGCGTGCGAAGATATAGCTGGTGGGTCCGACTGCCAATGGGTGGAACGTTTTTTCATGGAATATGAGGCCCTTCCTGCGGGTCCTAGCTGTCGTGGAGGAATCATTATTTTGCGATAATAAGGAGGCATTTCTTGCGTATGGGCGTGGACCCACCTGTCAGCCTCTCCACGACAAATCCACTCGATGGATGTCGCTCATTGACCACGTTGACACGGCATCACACGAGAGCACCAGGGCGTGGACGACGGCGCAGGCCTAGGAAGGGAACCACATGGAGCCGTGGAATACTGGCAGCTTGTTTCCGCGGAGGAGTACGAGGGTTTACTGTCTGCCCCGCCACGGAGAATAACAACATGTGTGGGTGAGTAGAGGGATGGCTAGGCCAGTGATGGAGTACTGGGGGGTCAGTGAGGCTGCTCAAGGCAAAGATAGCCGGTCATGGAGGAGGAGGAGCAGCAGTCTCACGGCCGCTTGTTTGAGCTGCCGAGCATGAAGAGCAGAGATTGAAGAACGATGCAGTACCGCTGGATGGACATCCAACAACACGCTCTCAGGTTGACTAAGTTGACAGTGGCGCTATGCAAAGGCCAACCTTTTTTATGAAAGCATACGCCACACCTGTAGTAGGCGACAAGTCAGCCTCAAATCTGTGGAAAACAACATACAACCCATCCGCCATTATTTCTAATAATGTACAACCCATTTGCTAATTCTTAAGGTTTTTTTGGAGCCCATCTTCTTTTTGTTAGCATTACACCCCATATTGTGGCCACGGTTAAAAAGTATGTGAAATTTTGCATATTTCGGTGCGGTCAACTGTTTTTAATCCAGAAATATCGATTCACATTCAAACTATTTTGAAAAATAATTTATATAAATATAAAATCCAAATAATTGTCCACACATAAAAATCAATGGAATTTAAGATCTTGTAATGAAAAAAATTGAAACTAATTCCTGTTTGATGTGTTTTTAAAAGTATGTGCCATTTCGGGCAAACCAATGAAACTCATCGTCGCCTTGAAAGATTTGTACCAAACAGGGCCGATAAAGCAAGTAGGCCTTGTTTGGGTATTTCTTAAAAAATAGAACTGGGCTAGCCATTTTCAGCAAGAAAAACACAACTGGGCTCATGATGTGGTAAACATAAATAAAACCCTGGCTAGATTGGCCACAGCTTCAAGACAGCTCCGCATTGTTACCCTGATCCGTCGCTAAAACTAGTATAAATAACAACCGCTTGTTCCTAAAAAAATCGCGCGACTTGTCGGGTCCCCGTGTCACCGTCAGTAGTGTAATTCTCTGCTTATTGACTACGTTGACAATGGCGTGAGCCCCAGATGTCCAACCATTAGGAGGAACCATATTTTGGGCTTGTACTATAGAGGCACTTGCTTGCATACGCCATGACGCCGGTGGGTCCTCATCGTCATCCTCTCCACGCACATAAATATCCTCCTTGTTCCTCCCATGTTGTTGACGCATTGACAACGCAAGAGGGCGGTGCATCGCGCACGGCATTTGCGAACCAAGGCCGCAAGGCGGAGGACGACGGCGCAGGCTTTGACGGAACGTAGGAGCTGCGTTGAAGATGCGCCGTCCAACAGTGAGCGGAGGGGAGTACGAGGGTTGACTCGTTTGGGCACTGTGTTGTTGGGGCTGACGCCACGGAGAATAACAGGACGTGGGGAATAGAGGAGGGACCGCCAACGTTGAGGGTACGCACGGTAGGAAGCAAGGAGCAGCGAACAACCATGGAGGCGGGAGCAAAGTGGAGCCGACGGGTGGTTTGGTTTGGGCGGCCGGAGGAAGAAGAAGACAAGAGATAGAAGATACGCGACATGTTGGATGTCAATCCAACGGCCGGTAGGCAGAATCGCTTGTTGACCGGCTAGTAAGTCGACACCACCTTGATAGGCTATTTCCTCGCTGGTCCCAAATGTCGAATCCAAATCACACTGGTCATGCAGCCTTTCCTATGAAAATTTACAGCCCATTTGATGTGCTAGTTTGAAATAAGTTTGTGGTGTGCTGGTGGGGGCTAATCACTTGGCTTCAGAATGCACATGGAGCTCAAGCAGCCGGCGTGAGTGATGTTATTTCCTTGGTTGTGATTTGTTACAATATTTCACTCTAAATTAAACGAATGGCAAGCCATTTGCCTTGTTTCAAAGAAAATATGACAACACAAATGAAGTTGAAAAGGGCAGGAACATCTAACTCCAGCTTACAAACTGCATACAAAAGCACGAGGGTTGATTGTTCATCGTGTTTACAAAAACCCAGATTGAAAAGGGCAACAACATCTAACTCCAAAGATTGTTTTGGCAGTCACAAATAAATGGATCGGTCAGTCCATAGAATGAACATCATGGGTCGTAAAATTTACTGGATTATGACCACAATATGTTGTAAATAGAAGCCCTACACGCTCGTAAGCTCTTTTTCCCAACCGAACTCCTTTTTTGCTCTTCTACATACCCATCCGTCAAAACCATGCTGCTGATAAACTTAAGCCCGATGGACAATAGTAACCTCGTGATTCAAGCAGAAGAATGTGACAAATCTTGTGTTTGCACGGTTGGCTACATATCGCTCTAGCGTTATTGTCTTCAATCGAATCTCATGAGAAGTGAGAAAATCCCGATGCTTACGAATCCACCGATTGGTTATAACTTTCTTACCCCGCCCTCATTGCCTAAATAGCCGCCACGCCATCGTCGCCGCCTTTGGGCTTCCCCGCCGCCGGCGTACGCCACCGACCACACTCAACAACTTGGCCATGGGTTCGTCCAAGGCTGCACTGTCCTCCACAACTCTCGTTTCCGCGAACAACAAGATCGTCGAAAAAGAAGGAGGACACAAAGATCGCCACAGAAGAGGTACCTCTTCCTTATTCGCAAATTACGCCTCCGCCACACCGCATTCATCCCATGAAAGAAACTAGTTGAGCGCTTCATCGCATATTCTTCGTGATACTAAATGCACAAGGTTTCCTCCTTTACTATTTCACCTTTGCTAGAGGTCAAGAGTCGCCTGATTTCAATTCAAGGTCACGAACCGCAATTAAAAGAAGCGCACCGCTTAGGCGCGCTGAGCACCTAGTCCGCTCGTTTCGGGAAGCGGCGCATGGGTGTCTCATCAGGTGTGGGGCGCAGAGCTGGCGCGCCCGATCTGGAGGTCGGGGCTTGAATGGATGGCGGGGGTGTGCACGGCGCAAGGTGAGGTCGAGGGAGGGCGATGTGGGGAGGAATATCAGGGTGGTCGCCAAGCGTTGAGGAAGATCGCCAACACCGATCGGCCGGAGGTAGATGAAGGCGATCTGCCTGCTTTTGTACATCGGACGTGCAGAAAAATGGATCAATTTATTTGTCAGTCAACTGTTATTTTCATAGAATCCTGTAGTAATTGAGTGTGCCATGCATGTTGTAGAGCTATCATATGTCTCCCGTCATTTATTTCTCACCGACCCATTCGCTACCTTTACATCACTAATTGTACACACTTCACCCATACTCACACTATTGTTTTTTATGCATGTATTTTAACTGACGCAGGTTGATGAATGCGTAAAAGAAAAAGTGTCGCCCAGCAGTAATTCAAGATAAGCACTAAGCGTCATTTAACGGGTGTAGTGTCAGCTGGAGACAGAAACGTAGCTCGCGTTGATGATCTCAATTGCCACACACAACCATCCTGTGCTTGCTTTAACTTCACAAATGTGGTTGCATGTTGCATATGGTGTCTAGCTTGTATTGCTTCCAATTTGGTTAAATTGCATCTCGCTTACTTTTACACATTATACCTTTGATAATGACATGACTGTTTTGATATATACTACATATGTCTATTAACCATGTTCGTACATCAAACTAATGCTCTTTTGTATCCCTCGTCAATCACTTATGATGAGACAACACCCGTGGTTATCGTGAGACGCCTCTACTCGCTTAAAGAGTGTAGTGTCATCCTCCCACATGATTCTCAAGAAAACAGCAAGGCTAAATGAAGATAGTCAACGAGCTCTCTAGTTGATCATCAATGCATTCCCCACACCACCATCGCAGGTGCTTGCTCTTACTTGGCAGGTGATATGTGGTTGCATGTTGCATATGGTGTCTACCTGTAACACTTCTAATTAGGGTAAATTGCATCCGCTAGATAACACATTATACCGTGAATATGACATGCCTTCCGTTTTTGGTACATACCACGCCTTTCTATTAGCCATGTTCTTACATCAAACTACTTTTCTTGTATCCTCATCAATGCTCCTAATTT
The DNA here is from genome assembly GCA_021605205.1 of Aegilops longissima. NCBI lineage: Eukaryota > Viridiplantae > Streptophyta > Magnoliopsida > Poales > Poaceae > Aegilops > Aegilops longissima. The sequence continues at coordinate 58,776 of JAHIAM010007521.1, read as the reverse complement.
GTTAAATTGCATCTCTTACCTTACACATTATACATGTTGAAAGATCGTGGATGTTGCCTAGAGGGGGGGGTGAATAGCCGCTAAAATAATTACTGTTGAGGCTTGAACAATGCGAATAAACCTAGCGGTTAATTTGTCAAGCACAAACCTACAACAACTAGGCTCACCTATGTGCACCAACAACTTATGCTAAGCAAGAAAACTACTTAGGTGATAGCAAGATATATGACAAGAAACAATATGGCTATCACAAAGTAAAGTGCATAAGTAAAGGGCTCGTGTAAGAGATAACCAGGCACGAAGACGACGATGTATCCGAAGTTCACACCTCTTGGATGCTAATCTCCGCTTGGAGCGTGGAGGCACAATGCTCCCCAAGAAGCCACTAGGGCCATCAGAATCTCCTCACGCCGACAATGCAAGATGCCGTGATTCCACTAAGGACCCTTGAGGCGGTCACCAACCCTACAAATGGCAACCCTTGGGGCGGTCACAGTATTCCAAATTGCTCGGCGATCTCCACAACCTAATTGAGACTCCCCGACGCTGCCCGGAGCTTTACACCACAATGATTGAGCTCAACACCACTAACTGCCTAGGGCGCCCAAGCACCCAAGAGGAACAAGCTCAAGGGCACCAAGCACCCAAGAGTAATAAGCTTCTCAACTTGTAACTTCCACGATCACCGTGGAGAACTCAAACCGATGCACCAAATGTAATGGCAAGGGCACACGAGTGCCCAAGTCTCTCAAATCCCACCAAAGCAACTAATGCTAGGGAAGAAAATGAGAGGAAAAACAAGAAGGAGAACACCAAGAACTCCAAGATCTAGATCCAAGGGTTCCTCACAGAGGAGAAAGTGATTGGTGGAAATGTGGATCTAGATCTCTCTTTTCCTCAAAACTAGCAAGAATCCATGGAGGGATTGAGAGTTAGCAAGCTCAAGAAGGTCAACAATGGGGAAGAACAAGCTCAAAGGATAAGGTTCATTGGGAAGAAGACCCCTTTATAGGACCTCCCGAATCCAACCGCAGGTGCTGCTCAGGTTCACAAGCGGTACTACCGCTTGAGGAGGTACTACCGCTTAGCACGGTCAAACAACCCAACGAGAGAGAAAACACGAGTTTTTGGTCCCGAAGCGGAAGTAGCCAATAAGTAGCCATGTAATACTGCTCCAGGTAGTATCACCGCCCAAGAGCGGTAGTAAAAATTATTTGCTCCTGTCCGCGGTAGTACCGCTGCAGCCTTTTCAACACCAAACCACACAACTTCGCAAACGGACTAATTCACTAAACTAAGTTTGTTGGAAAGCTAGCGATAAGGGCTAACACAATATTGATAGAAATATCAATAAGAAGCAAATGAGAAAAGGAAAAAAAAATGGTGAGAACCTTCCTGATAAGACCTAAACCTCCAACACCGAAACATCAAAGAAGGCGATGCAACTCCGATGAACTCAAGCTTGTCATCAAGATAAGCATAAGCTCTAAGACTCACAAAGAGAACCAACAACAACCAAGAAACATGATGCAAGGATGCAATGGTTTGAGCTCTCGATTAACGATACGATCAAGCTACTCACTTGAGAGCCCCCTTGATAGTACTACTTTCGATCCTATAACCCGTCTCCCAACTACCACCATGAGACCGGAAAATAGAAAACCTATCAAGGGCAAACCTTTTCCTTGCACATGATCCACTTGAGCTAGATGATGACGATCTTGTCCTCCTCAAGATGGACCACCTTTCTTGATTAGGTGGGTCGATGGAGACTAGATGATTGCTCCCCATACTCCACTATGGGTGAGCCACACATCTTCACAAGTCCATTGACACCACAATGGATGGAAAGCCAAGCACTTGATCTCTTCGTGATGCTCCACTTGAACTTGCACACAGCAATCTTGATGACGATCACCACTTGATGTCATCCTCTCCATGGGTTGAGTGATATCTTCTTGACGCAAGCCCATGAACACGCATATAACCCCACATAGAACTCTCACATAGACCATGGGTTAGTACACAAAGAACAATGGACAATGCTTACCATGCCATGGGATCACTTGATCCTCTCGGTATGTTTTACGCTTTGTGAGTTGATAAACTTGATTCACTCTTAACTTAGTCTTGATCAACCTTGAATCTTTCCAACTCTCTTCATTTGGATGATGTCTTGAAGGTAAACATGAATGATCACACAATCTTCTTCTTCAAGACATGCTTGCAATAAGCTCAACTCTCACATGACCAATCTTTGATAATTCCTTAATAGCACCTTGGTCAACACAAACTCTCCTTGAAACCAACACATGTACTCCAAGAAAAGCCTATGGACAAAACCTTCAAATATAACTCAAGGCAACCATTAGTCCATAGAGATTGTCATCAATTACCAAACCAACACGGGCACCGCATGTTCTTTCAATCTCCCATTTTGGTAATTGATGACAATCACTTTCAAGAGAGTTTATATAGGAATTATGCATCACCATGCAATGCAACAAACAATGATGCATGAGTAAGAGATGCAAATGCTTAGGAACAAAACCAAAGCAAGAGGAGAGAATTTCTAAACTTCTCCACAAAACTCTCAAACTTTCCCCCATTGGCATCGACAAAATAGGAGAAAAGGAAGGCCAATATAAATTGTGTTCCTCCATAATTTGTGTATTTCAACAAGAGAGTGGAATGCAATACAAGTTTGATGGTAAATACTAGGAGGAAAACAAACTATATTTAGGCCCAAAGTTCAAAAAAGAAAGATATGCCACAAATACATAAGAAAGAGAAACAAGCAATCAAGCAATCAAAAGATACCAATTGAAGCAAGCAATCAACGGATATCAATTGAGCCAACTAGACCAATGATCCCACGAGCCACATGAATAAAGGATATTATGATAAGAGCAATGGAGTGATCTAAAGAAACTAGAGAATCTCCCATGATTTGTGCACACGTAATAATTTTTTGTATTAGGATACCAAGTACAAAATAGGATCATAGCTCCCCAAAATCAATAGAAATTTACAACAAGTGCAAGTGAGCATATAGGAAACAAAGCCTAGTACTTGCAACAAACACATGGTTGAGCAACAAGTAAAAAGAGGCAACTTAAGAATGGTCTCAACCAAAATGATGTGTGAGTCAAGGCAATGCACTTGAGAAGACTAATGTACGATGAGCATTAAGCATCAATAAAGACTGAAAGAATGAGGCACATGCAAGGCCTATCATTCTCACACCCACCCACTAGAAAATGGGTTCACAAGCTCACTAAAAAGATAACAACAAAGCTTTCACAACCCATGGTGAAGATAGAAGATGAAAGCCTCATCAAGACGAGGGATACCAATTAAGATGGCAAAAGCCTGTTGAGATAAGCACGAGGAAAATAATCTTCACCACACAGAGTGCATCAAGATGCAATGAGATAAGACACACTCAAGGCAAAAGCCACGAGCCACCAAAGAAATAACATAAGGAAGACAAGGTGGATGAAAGAAAGGATATCATCTAGAGATGTAGTTTTCTCAAGTGTATAAGGTTCCAGTAGATGAAATCATGATGATATATATCTACAAAGAAGGATGTACATCCAAAATAGCTACAACATGAAGGAACAAGATATCCAAAAGGAAGTCATAGATATACCAATAAGATATTTGCTTGGAAGAATAGCACATGGCTAGATATGGTATTATTGTATATAAATGAATTCCTACCACAAACCATCAAAGACATCACAACTAGCAACATGAGATCATCGCTGAGAGATGAAAAAACAAGTATCACAAGATGGAATGAATATCATGCCAAGATGCAACCTACACAAGGTTGAATGCAAGAAAAGAATGCATGAATAGATACTTGTTACTGAGATATCGAAGGATGCAAGAAACCAAGGTAATAGATAGTAGTTCATTGAGTATCCTAGCTTGACTCAATAAGCACATGGTGACACCACCTTCCTTGTGAGTGAGCCGAGCATCCAATGCATCTCAATTTTTCCTAGAACAACACAAACAAATGGTACCCAAACTCATTGGGACCAAAGAGTTAGAAACACCAACAATACATAGGACATACTCCACATAAATATGTGTATATCGATATGGAAATGAAATTCATGCACATCTCATCCAATTTGAGACTTAGTGGAGTTTCCTATATATTGGGTCAAAGAGAGAAACATGCCAAGGAAACTACATGAAGTTAATATGCATGCTCAAGACTTTCAAGAATCGATACCAAAATAAAGGAAATACCAAGTGAAAAGAATACCAAAAGGAGAAATCATCACTTGGAATATATCATTAAAAGATACATCAAGGAATGAGATATCCATTGAACCCACAAAAGATATCAAACTCAAAAGAGAGGATGGTTCCAAACAAACCAAGCTCTCTACAAAGTTTCATGATGGCACAAGACACCAACACACACTTAAAATGGATCACAAGTTTAGTGTTTTAGAGAAAATAGGATAGCTCCCCACGAGTTGTGCATTATAGAGAATTTGCATTTGAATACAAAATACACAAGGTAGGATCACCACTACTCACTATCAAGAAAACACTAGACAAGATCAAGAAAACAGCAAGATCCTCAAGGCAAGGCAGAAGGCAATGGGAGTTACAAACTTGGCAAGAGATAAGGCAAATAAAAAGCAAACGCCAACGTGAAATGATCAATAATTTATACCACACATAAGTGAGTACCAAATGTCAAAAGACAAGAAGTATTTGGAAATAATTCCGGTGGTAGATAGAAAGGATATCCGACATCATCTTCACACCAAACACAAGCAAATTGCAACTTGTAGAGCTAATATGTCAATATGACCCTATCCAAAGGAACTCGACGGTCCCACCAAGGATAGACCCGATATTGAAACGCTTTTGCAAGGTGGATATCATTACATCAACATTTAATAATAGGACATACATAAGGCACAAATGCCACAAGAATACATCAACATCATATATAAGAACAACATCCACTACGGATGAAACATAAATGAAGCTCAACGACATCCACCCTCTCAGCCAATGCGGAACCTAACCTATCCCGATCAAGGAGAAGCGTAAGAAGAACTCCAACACAAATAAACATCGCCTCAGGCCATGATCATCGCAAACCTGAACCTCGCAACTGGTGTAGTAATCTTGAGCCACGAGGGCTCAGCAATCCCATTACCATGGGTATCAAGACTAACAAAGCTTAAGTAGGAAAGGAAGGGATAAGGTGGTGAGGTTTGGCGACTACATGTATGTGGTGGCTAACATAATGCAAATGAGAGCGAGAAGAGAATCAAAGGAACGGTCGTCAACTAGTAATGATCAAGAAGTGATCCTCTCCTACTTACGCCGACATAACCCGAGACCGTGTTCTCTCGATCAACCCCGAAAAAGAGACAATCACGCTTACGCACACGGTTGGTGTATTTTAGAAGAGTTTACTCCAAGTTTACTACAAACGGATATTAACAAATTCCATCCGCCATACAATCACATGCACTTCAAAAGTTTTACCCTGCAGGTGTCCCAACTTAGCCCATGATAAGCTCGATCAACGAAGGATATTCCTTCTCCCGGAAGACCCGACCGCCCGGAATCCCGCTACAAGACATTTCGACAAGAATAAAACAAGACCAAAGAAAGCCGCCTTGCTGCAATACACTCCTGATAGTAGCCACAGATCTCTCGCCTCGTAAGCACGGATGAGATGGTGTACCGAATACCACGTAAGTTGTTGCTAAGGGATGGTCCCAGACGGTGTTCTAGTTTGACCAACACTTAGACAAGCATTGGCCCGGGGCTGAATAAAGATGACCCTAACTACTCTAAGGAAAAGTAGGTGGTGAGGCAAAAGGTAAAACCAATGTCGGCCTCTGGAGGAGTCTTATTCAAGCCAAGGGGGTCCCATAAATCACCCGACCGCTTAGGGACGCAAAAATCCGGGAACATAATACCGATATGATAGAAACTAGGGCGGCAAGAGTGGAACAAAACACTGCATAAGGCCAGCTTCCACCCTTTACCAAGTATATAGATGCATTAATTAAATAAGATATATTGTGATATCCCAACAAGTAAACATGTTCCAACAAGGAACAACATCTCCGTGTTCCAACAAGGAACAAACTTCATCTTCACCCAACTAACAACGCTATAAGAGGGCTGAGCAAAGCGGTAACATAGCCAAACAACGGTTTGCTAGGAATGGTGTCAAAGGTTAGAGGTTCATGGCAATTTGGGAGGCTTGAGGAACAGTAATAGGTAGCGCAAAGATAGCGATAAACGAAGCAACTAGCATAGCAATGATAGTAGTGAGATCCAGGTGGGTCATCTTGCCAAACCCGCAAGGAAGAAGAACGAGTCCATGAAGAAGATGAACGGATGAAGTGAACCAAGCGTAGACGAACGAATCCTCACGACAAAATTTAAACAGAACTAATAAGAAGAAGCACACAACATAGTAAACACACCACATGAACAAGGCATGATGCACAACCAAGCATGATGCATGACAAGACTACATGAAGCTACTCATGGCAAGAGATGATGCAAACAAGAGCAACACATCAAGGCAAGTTTAAATGAGGCCGGAACAACATATAACAATTCCTAGAAGTCCTCATATGCAAATTTCGAAATTGGTCCAGATCTGAATAACTTTATGTTCAAGTTGTTAAACAGCAAGTTAAGATGCACCACAATGATCTACACGAAAAGTAAGTTACAAGTTCATTAGATTCGAGCTACGGCCTGAAGATATGAGCAAAACAAGATAAACATGGCATTGATGCAAAATGCATACAAACATCAAGCAAACACCTCAAAACAAGGATGCAACATGATAATATGAAACTACATGCAAAATCAAGCAAGTTTCATATAGAGCACACCAAAACGGAGCAACGGTTCAACACATACACCCTATACAAGATATGGCAACAATCTGTCCAAAAACAGCAACTAGGCATATTGCAAGCATCAAAACAACATGCTACAGGACCTCAACATAATAACAAAAGGCATGGGCATGATGTACAGGTAAAGCATTACAAAACATGAACACTGAGCTATCTCCGAAATCACTAGAACATGCTCAAAACACATGGCAAGATTGCAAATAATAACAGCCAGCATCAGAAATAACATCAAAGTTACAATGTTTAGAGCTATGAAACAACATGTTACAGGAACTTATCATGGCAAACAAAGGCATGACATGAATCTACTCAAAGCATAGAACAAAAGTCCCTAGTGACCATAAGCCAAAAAGGATCGAAAATATGATGGCACCCATGTAAACATGGCAAGTTATATTAAGATTTAAACATGGCAGAACAACGACAGTAGGCATGTTGGTGAGCTTGAACCACTCACCACAGAGCAATAAATGGCATGGCAAGGCAACCAACAGTAAGAAGACATGGCATAGAAGCTATACATGGCAAGATCAACATCCTAGCATACATGGATCAACCACAACAACCTTGGCAAAATTGAATAACATGTAAACAATCTGCCAGAAACATTTTATAGCAAAAGTAGAGCCTGATTGACTCAAGCTAGGGCACCCATAATTGCAAACAAGGGCATGGATGGATAGATCAAGACATTCATAACAAAACATCTCATGAAGTATCTCAAAATATGCATGGATCCCTCTCAGCATCAAGTTAACATGGCATAAAATATCAAAAACATGGTGAAATCAAAGAACATCAGAAGCCTACTTTGCATGCTTGTGCTAGTCACCACATAGATCACAAAATACATGGCATACACCCCTGGAAAGATGGCATGGCATATTACAAAACACATGTAGGACTCAAGCCCATAGGATGCACACATCAATCATGCAAAAATGACAAAGTGCATGTTCTCGTTAAGAAATGAAACTAACATCACATAGCACTCTTCCAACAGCATTTAGGGAATCAAGATGAGCTCAAATGAAAATGAGGCAATGAGATGAAATCTAATCTTGAGATGAACAATTTGACATATTACACGCGCACGGAGCAACGATGATGTGAGTTATGATGCGATGAAATGCAACAAAATATGCAACAATTTCGGGGACTTAGTGGATTTTACCTCTCGAAAAGTCAACGGACGGGAGAAGCGAGACGGCCGGATCCAGATGGGGAGGCGCTTGGTTGGTTGAATTGGTGGATCTGGTCCACCTGACCAGATCCGGGCGACGCAAGGCGATGAGCTTTCGGCAGAGTTCCCAGGAGCCTGGCGCGGCGAAAGCTCGCATGGCGCGGAGCCGGGAGGTTTGCCGGGCGACGCGGCGCCATCAAGGGCGCTTGCCGGCAAGGGGAGCTGGCCACGGAAGGGAGCGGCGTTTCTCCCATACGACGGGCGGCCGAGAAGGCGCGGCCAAGTTCGGGAGGCGCGAAGGCCGTCGCCTTGCTTGCCGGCGGCCGGGCCTCGGCTCCCTGCTGGCTGGCGGCGCGCGGAGGAGAGAGAGCGGAGGCTCACGTGGCAGCCTCCCATTGGCTGCGGGCGGCGAGAAGCGCCCGGCCGGCGGACATGTCCCAGGAAAGGGACGATTTTAGGGTTGGGACCGGATTGACCGCGATTTTGGAGGGGAGGTGTTTATATAGGTAGAGGAGCTAGGAGAGTCCAACTGAGGTGCGGAGCGCCACGCGATCGTGATCGAACGACCGAGAGCAAGGAGGAGTTTGCTGGGTTTGGGCCACTTTGAATGGGCTGCACACAAAGAGGCCTTTGCAGTTAGCTAACTGTTGAGTACCAAACGACCTCCAATGGCACGAAACTTGACAGCGGTTCACCGCTATACCAAAGGCTTGACAAACCTCGGTCCATTCCGAGACCGCTTAATACCCACACACGAAAAGAGGTAAAAGGGGGCCGGAGACTTAGGAGTGCCGGATTGCGGACAACGGGGAAAAAAATGCTCTGATGCATGAGACTAACAAGTATGCAAAATGAAATGCACATGATGACATGATATGAAATGCATGATGACATGGCAAAGTGCAACACGCAAGCAAATGACATGGCAACGACGACAAATAATCAAGGACACTGGCGATCGAATCCAAGGCAACACTCCTCCACTAACAAGAGATCTCGCCCCGATCTTAGGACCAGACGGAAGGGAAAAGGATGAGGTGAAACAAGAAATCAAGGAAGAAACAAAGAATCGAGAGCACTCGAGAAGAAGAGAGAATGACGAGAATGACGAGAATCGAAAACTCACGGACTCAGATAGACTATGAACGACTGCTCTAACCGGAGTGGTTAGAATGAGAGAAGAAACGGATAAGACCAAAGGATTTAGGCAGCACTCCGGTTGAAAATGGAAGGATTAGAACATGAACTTGAGAGGATGGAAAGATAATTGACGCATAAACAACGCAATGCCTCCGAAGAATTGAAAAAGTTGAAGAAAAGAACGGATAAGAATATGACAACTTGTGCCACGTAATGAAATTGCATCTTTAGAAGGAAGGATTGAATGGAGTTGTTGAGAAAATCAACAACGAAGAATAAGATTGTTGTGGAGATGGAAAACATCTCAAAATTATGAGGTGATAACCAACCACAAACGGAAATGATAGAATAGCTGAGAAGAAATGCAAAACTCCACTTCAAAAGAATATGGAGAATTACTTGCACTTCGAGATGCAAGAAGAAAAGATACTTGAACTCCACCAACAAAATCTTGATGAACTCTTGAAGGAAGAAATAAATCAAAAACCACCATGAAGAACTCCGTGACAAAAGGATGATGAGATAGAATGAAAGATGAAAGAATAAGATGAGCTTATGATGATTCATGGGGGTTCCGACGAAATGGCCGAGGAAATTGAACTCCGAAAAGAAAAGATGGAAACACTTGAACTAGAATTTATTCATCAAGAACAAACTCAAGAAAAGATTAATCACTTGGATGAAATAAGAATAAGATTTATTGTATGCTTATCCTTCATCAAATTAAATTGATGACAAGCAATGGATTTGTACTTATTCTTCTTGAAAAAGGATTGAGAAGTGACATAGCGCCAACTTGAGAAGGACTTCATGAACCACCGAGGTAGAAAAGAAACTAATGGATTAATATGATAAACAAGGAAAAGAATCTTGAACGAACCACCGTAAGAATTCGAAATGACTGATGGAAGAGAATGAATCAACGGGCAGAATTAGAGAAGCACGGAGATACTTGAGGAATTAAAATGCAAGAGAACAAAGAGATCCAATAGAAAAATACTTGAACGAAGCACCGGAAGAATATTGAGACGAACGAAGGGGCACGGATATAGAATAATTGGAGAACGAATATGAAAACTTAGAATGAAGAAAACTTCCGAAAAGATGGCCTCCAGATGATTGAGACGGAAAGTGACTCCTGAAATACTCCGGATGGACGAAAAGAATTTGCATGACTCGAAACAATTAGATAGGATAACATCGAGCTAGCACCATGAATCTCCGGGGGAACGGACAAGATTTAAGAGAAACTCTACTGGTCTTCAAGGACGATGATAAACACCACCAAAATTGTTAAGGCACCCGGGAAACGAAAAAGCGAAGAGGTTGAGCCAACAATGAAATGATTCAAATCGATCTTGGAAAAGGCAAGATCGATGATATTCATTCTACGCTACACTTGAAAAGAATTGAGAATAACTCCGGAATTAGAAGAGTCGTGTAAGTTCTCGGAGACCTGTGGGTTAGGGCCCATCAAGAGATAACACCGCTGGAAAGGGATGTTGAAATGATAGATGATGCACCGGAACAATTGAAATATTTGTATGAGGTGACAACCGAATTAATTAGAACACCGACGAATCTCCCGAGATGACTTGAGCACCCGGAAGGATAAACTGGTGAGAGGCGAACGAGCAAGGGAAAACACTTTAACCAAGGAAAGAATATGATTAACCAAAAACTTGAATTGAGTGCACCGAAAAGAAATGAAGAATGACGAACGAGACGAGAATTCACCGTTGAAACAATTGAGAAAAGATCAAGATACTCCGCACGAATGAAATAGATGGTCGAGAGAGAGGAAAACTCCGGAAGAAAAGTGGAGGGCGAAAACAAAGGCAACTTGGAAGGGAAATCGAATATCTTGAAGAGAAAACACCGTTGAAATCATTTAGGAAAGAAAGCAAAGACTTCGACAAGTAGGATGGATACTGACACGGATTCGTTCAGAAGAAGAAGGTGGGCGGTGGAAAAGAAAACAACCGAGGATTGAACTTGCAAAGATGAAGAGGCTCGAGTCGACTTGACGAGAAATGCACCGGATAAAAGAGCCGGAACAACTACCGAAAAAACCAATCGTGGATCCTAAAGAAAAATTTTGAACGAGAAGAGGAGTAATTCAAAACACCTACGCCAAGATTTCTCACCGAGCCGAAGGGGCAGAGAGTAAAAGAATTCCTATCGATATAACTAGACTCCAAAATAGTTTCATTCTAGACTCAAGCCAAACTACACGATCAATCAAGGGCTCCTAAGGTCGGTCGAGGCTCGATACCAACTTGTCATGCACAATATGCACCCTATCCAAAGGAACTCACGGTCCCACCAAGGATAGACCCGCATATTGAAACGCTTTCAAGGTGGATATCATTACATCAACATTACATAATACATAGGGATACATACATAAGGCACAAATGCCACAAGAATACATCAACATCATATACAAGAACAACATCCGACTATGGATGAAACGTAAATGTAAGCTCAACGACATCCACCTTGCTAGCCAGTGCTGCCAACCCGAACCTATCCTCGATCAAGGAGAAGCGTAAGAAGAACTCCAACACAAATAAACATCGCCTCGCGCCATGATCATCGCAAACCTGAACCGCAACGGTGGTGTAGTAATCTGAGCCACGAGGACTCAAAGAACATTACCATGGGTATCAAGACTAGCAAAGCTTAAGTAGGAAAGGAAGGGATAAGGTGGTGAGGTTGCAGATGACTGCATGTATGGTGGCTAACATACTAAATGAGAGCGAAGAGAATCAAAGGAACCGTCAACTAGTAATGATCAAGAAGTGATCCGAACTCCTACTTACGCCGACATAACCCAGACCGTGTTCTCCTCTCGATCAACCTCAAAAGAGACACTCACTACGCACACGTTGGTGTATTTTAGAAGAGTTTACTCCAAGTTTACTACAACCGGATATTAACAAATTCCATCTACACATAACCGCTGCACGCTCTCGAAAGTTTTACCTCGCAGGGTGTCCCAACTTAGCCCATGATAAGCTCTCGCGATCAACGAAGGATATTCTTCTCCCGGAAGACCCGATCAGTCTCGAATCCGGCCACAAGACATTTCGACAAAGAATAAAACAAGACCAAAGAAGCCGGGCTGCTGATGACCCCTAATAGTAGCCGCCAGATCTCCTCAGCCACGACCGGATGAGCTAAGCGCAGTACCGACACGAACCCAAGTTGCCAAGGATGGTCCCTGACGGTGCTCTAGTTTGACCAACACTAGACAAGCATCGCCCGGGGCTGAATAAAGATGACCCTTTAACTTACTCCCAAGGAAAAGTAGGTGGTGGTGAGGCAAAAGGTAAAACCAATGTCGGGCCTTGCTGGAGGAGTCTTATTCGCGAACTGTCAAGGGGTACCATAAATCACCACACGCGTTAGGGACGCAAAAATCCGGGAACATAATACCGATATGATGTAAACTAGGGCGGCAAGAGGAACAAAACACTGCATAAGGCCGAGCCTTCCACCCTTTACCAAGTATATAGATGCATTAATTAAATAAGATATATTGTGATATCCCAACAAGTAAACATGTTCCAACAAGGAACAACATCTCCGTGTTCCAACAAGGAACAAACTTCATCTTCACCTGCAACTAACAACGCTATAAGAGGGGCTGAGCAAAGCGGTAACATAGCCAAACAACGGTTTGCTAGGAATGGTGTCAAAGGTTAGAGGTTCATGGCAATTTGGGAGGCTTGAGGAACAGGTAATAGGTAGCGCAACATAGCAATAGAACGAAGCAACTAGCATAGCAATGATAGTAGTGAGATCCGAGTAGCGGTCATCTTGCCTGAAATCCAAGGAAGAACAACTGAGATTAGTGAAAAGAGTGGTACATAGTAGTCGAAAGAGAGAGAGAAAGCAGAGAGAGCATGTCGTGAGACAGCCCGACACCACGAGAGAGATTGTGAGCATGTGTGAAAGAGAAATGCCGAGGCATATAAAGTGTGTGCACTTATGCGTTAGATAGAGAGATATATAACGCGTTTGTGAGAATGGGGCGAGGCATAGTGCATCTACGTGTAAAAGGCGGTTCTACGCATTAAATTAAAATATAAATGGCATTATTATTTTTGGATGAGATCATGAACTTTGGAAAATTGCGTATGGACGAAAATCGGTCTATCAGACACCCATACTCTATTGAATTCTAGCATGTGCACGTGTTTATTTCATATTATCGATCCATAGAGTGAGAGTGGTTTGAAATACAGGCAATGGATGCTTTTGCAATTCATATATAAACATTAATTAGTGCACTCCATGTTGTTAGTGTGAAGCACTTTATACATTTGTCACTTGCATGGATACATTCCAAATTGCTAGCTACGAAATAAAATACATGTCGAATTCAACATAAAGGGGTTTGAAGATTGAATTCATAGGAAGTGCATTCATCTATTTGAACCGAGATAATGGCATTTGTAAATCAGATGTAAAGGGGCATCAATCTTTGTTTTTTGTTTGAACATGCTATATATATTCATACGCATATCTAACTTTTTTGCAACCAAGGAGATTATACCCGGAACCATGCATGAACTGAGGTAAGTTGCATATTTTTTAATATATACTCGTGTACAATGTATATCAAAATGTACCCCCTCCATTCCAAAATAATCGTAGCTTTAGGATTTTCAAGAGTAAAGATTTGTGAAGTTTGACAAATCCTGAAAGTTCAATTCAAGAGAACCGAAAACGTTAATGCTTCGCTCCCAAATATTGAGCGAAGCGCCAAATAGGCCTCTGGTCACCCGAAACCGCTTGAGACTAATGTTTTGGTGGTAGGAAATTACTTGTCTTGACTCGGCCCATGTAGCCTATCGGCCCGATGTCCAAAGGTCTAAACAGGGTAGGTTTGTAACTTCACCAAGGCGCCAGCCTCAACCGCCTCGAGAAGCATTCATACGCCGTGGGCACCTAAACACGCATGCGCTCGGCGAAATCTATCCATACATTTGGGACACGACATGACTGTCCTACCCCAACCATAATATGTCCGAATTTTAGATGGGGGCAAAGTTTGTAACTTTCCCCAAATTTCAAACAAGCGCGTCTCAAACGAAACATTGTTCCCCTTAGTTCCCGCCTCCCTCCGTTTCCCCATTCATACTCCATGGGCGCAACGCCCTCTCCACCGATCCTGAAACCCCAGCCTCCTCCGTCCTCCACCCCATAGCGGCCAATCCACCGCCGCCCTCCTCCATCACGCCGGAGCCGGTACCCCAATGTCGTCGTCCAACACAATCGCAACCTCAACGCCCTCAAGGACTTTGCAGCTGAAGCCGAGGCAGAGCTGCCTCCACGACGCCGATGCCGGCGTCGCCGTGCAGAACCACTCCGACCACGCCGTCCTCCGCCTCCTTCTGCTGGGCTCCACTGCCGCAACCGTCCACCGCACCGGCTGTTCCCTTCGCCATCGTTCGCGCCTTGGATCTGCTTCCCTTGGCCGACAGACGGCCACCGCACCACACTCAACAACTTGGCCATGGGTTCGTCCAAGGCTGCACCGTCCTCCACAACTTCGGTTTCCGGCGAACAACAAGATCGTCGGAAAAAGCAGAAGGAGGACACAACATCGCCAGCAGAAAGAGGTACTCCTCTTCCCTTATTCGTGCAAATCTTACGTCTCCGCTCACACCGCATTCATCCCATGAAAGAAACTAGTTGGCGCTTCTTCGCATATTCTTCGTGATACTAAATGCACAAGGTTTCCTCCTTTTACTATTTCACCTTTGCTAGAGGTCAATAGCCGCTTTGGATTTCAATTCAAGGTCGGTCGAACCGCAATTAAAAGAAGCAGCACCGCTTAGGCGCGCGAGCACCTAGTCCGCTGTTCCCGGGAAGCGGCGCATCGGTGTCTATCATAGGGGTGTGGGGCGCAGGAGCTGCTTGCGCCCGATCTGGAGGTCGGCGGGGCTTGAATGGATGGCGGGGGTGCCAAGCACGGCGGTGCGGTGAGGTCGAGGGGAGGGCGCATGCAGGGGAGGAATACTGGGCCGGTGGTCGCTGGCGTTTCGAGGAAGATCGTCAACACTGACTGGCTGGAGGTAGATGAAGGCGATCTGCCCGTTCTTTGTACATCGGACGGTGCAGAAAAAATGGACTGACCTATTTGCTTTCAGTCGACTGTTATTTTCATAGAATCCTGTAGTAATTGAGTGTGCCATGCATGTTGTAGAGCTATCATATGTCTCCCGTCATTTATTTCTCACCGACCTGCTATCTGCTACCTTTACACTGTACTAATTGTGCACACACTTCACCCATACTCACACTATTGTTTTTTATGCATGTGTATTTCAGAATCTGACGCAGTGTTGATGAATGCGAAAAAGAAAAGACAAAATCGTTCGATGTAATTGAAGATAAGCACTAAGCGTTTGAGCTCTAACGGGTGTAGTGTCGTGATTGGAGACGATGGCGTAGCTCTGCAGTTGATGATCTCAATTGCCACACACAACCATCCAGTGCTTGCTTTAACTTCGCTGTCAAATGTGGTTGCATGTTGCATATGGTGTCTAGCTTGTATTGCTTCCAATTTGGTTAAATTGCATCTGCTTACTTTACACATTATACCTTTGATAATGACATGACTTCCTGTTTTTGATATATACTACATATGTCTATTAACCATGTTAGTACATCAAACTAATGCTCTTTTGTATCCTCGTCAATCACTTATGATGAGACAGTCACCGGGTGGAGTTCTTGTGAGACGCCCTACTCGTTTAAAGAGTGTAGTGTCATCCTCCCACATGATTCTCAAGAAACAGCAAGGCTAAATGAAGATAGTCAACGTAGCTCTCTAGTTGATCACATAATTCCCCACACCACCATCGCAGGTGCTTGCTCTTACTTGGCAGTGTGATATGTGGTTGCATGTTGCATATGGTGTCTACCTTGTAACACTTCTAATTAGGGTAAATTGCATCTGCTTAGATAACACATTATACCTGTGAATATGACATGCCTTCCTGTTTTTGGTACATACTACGTCTTTCTATTAGCCATGTTCTTACATCAAACTACTTTTCTTGTGTATCCCTCATCAATGCTCCTAATTTGTTAAATTGCATCTCCTTACCTTACACATTATACATGTTGAAAGATCGTGGATGTTGCCTAGAGGGGGGGTGAATAGCCGCTTTAAAATAATTACGGTTGAGGCTTGAACAAATGCGGAATAAACCTAGCGGTTAATTTGTCAAGCACAAAACCTACAACAACTAGGCTCACCTATGTGCACCAACAACTTATGCTAAGCAAGAAAAACTACTTAGGTGATAGCAAGATATATGACAAGAAACAATATGGCTATCACAAAGTAAAGTGCATAAGTAAAGGGCTCGGGTAAGAGATAACCGAGGCACGCGAAGACGACGATGTATCCCGAAGTTCACACCCTTGCGGATGCTAATCTCCGTTTGGAGCGGTGTGGAGGCACAATGCTCCCCAAGAAGCCACTAGGGCCACCGTAATCTCCTCACGCCCTCGCACAATGCAAGATGCCGTGATTCCACTAAGGGACCCTTGAGGCGGTCACGAACCCGTACAAATGGCAACCCTTGGGGCGGTCACAGTACCGATCAAATTGCTCAGGCGATCTCCACAACCTAATTGGAGACCCGGCGCTTGCCGGAGCTTTACACCACAATGATTGAGCTCGAACACCACCAACCGTCTAGGGCGCCCAAGCACCAAGAGGAACAAGCTCAAGGGCACCAAGCACCCAAGAGTAATAAGCTTCTCAACTTGTAACTTCCACGTATCACCGTGGAGAACTCAAACCGATGCACCAAATGCAATGGCAAGGGCACACGGAGTGCCCAAGTCCTTCTCTCTCAAATCCCACCAAAGCAACTAATGCTAGGGAAGAAAATGAGAGGAAAAACAAGAAGGAGAACACCAAGAACTCCAAGATCTAGATCCAAGGGTTCCCCTCACATAGAGGAGAAAGTGATTGGTGGAAATGTGGATCTAGATCTCCTCTCTTTTCCCTCAAAAACTAGCAAGAATCCATGGAGGGATTGAGAGTTAGCAAGCTCGAAGAAGGTCAACAATGGGGAAGAACACAAGCTCAAAGGATAAGGTTCATTGGGAAGAAGACCCCTTTATAGGACCTCCGAATCCAACCGTTATGTGCTCAAATCGTCCACAAGCGGTACTACCGCTTGGAGGAGCGTACTACCGCTTAGCACGGTCAAAACAACCCAACGAGAGAGAAAACACGAGTTTTTGGTCCCGAGCGGAAGTAGCCACGGAAGTAGCCGCGGTAATACTGCTCCAAGTGGTAGTACCGCTCCCAAGAGCGGTAGTAAAAATTACTTCCGCTCCTGTCCGCGGTAGTACCGCTGCAGCCTTTTCGAACACCAAAACGACACAACTTCGCAAGCGGACTCCAATTCGATGAAACTAAGTTTGTTGGAAAGCTAGCGACAAGGGCTAACACAATATTGATAGAAATATCAATAAGAAGCAAATGAGAAAAGGACCAAAAGAAAATGGTGAGAACCCTTCCTCGGATAAGACCGGTAAAACCTCCAACACCGAAAACATCAAAGAAGGCGCATGCAAACTCCGTTTTCGATGAACTCAAGCTTGTCATCAAGATAAGCATAAGCTCTAAGACTCACAAAGAGAACCAAACAACAACCAAGAAACATGATGCAAGGATGCAATGGTTTGAGCTCTCGACGAACGATACGATCAAGCTACTCACTTGAGAGCCCCCCTTGATAGTACGGCTATCGATCCTATAACCCGGTCTCCCAACTACCACCATGAGACCGGTAAAATAGAAAACCTATCAAGGGCAAACCTTTTCCTTGCACATGATCCACTTGAGCTAGATGATGACGATCTTGTCCTCCTCAAGATGGACCACCTTTCTTGATTGCGGTGGGTCGATGGAGACTAGATGATTGCTCCCCCATACTCCACTATGGGTGAGCCACTCTTCGGCACATCTTCACAAGTCCATTGACACCACAATGGATGGAAAGCTTCAAGCACTTGATCTCTTCGTGATGCTCCACTTGAACTTGCACACAGCAATCTTGATGACGATCACCACTTGATGTCATCCTCTCCATGGGTTGAGTGATATCTTCCTCTTGACGCAAGCCCATGAACACGTACATAACCCCACATAGAACTCTCACATAGACCATGGGTTAGTACACAAAGAACAATGGACAATGCTTACCATGCCATGGGATCACTTGATCCCTCTCGGTACATGTTTTACGCTTTGTGAGTTGATAAACTTGATTCACTCTTAACTTAGTCTTGATCAACCTTGAATCTTTCCAACTCTCTTCATTTGGATGATGTCTTGAAGGTAAACATGAATGATCACACAATCTTCTTCTTCAAGACATGCTTGCAATAAGCTCAACTCTCACATGACCAATCTTTGGATAATTCCTTAATAGCACCTTGGTCAACACAAACTCTCCTTGAAACCAACACATGTACTCCAAGAAAAGCCTATGGACAAAACCTTCAAATATAACTCAAGGCAACCATTAGTCCATAGAGATTGTCATCAATTACCAAAACCAAACACGGGGGCACCGCATGTTCTTTCAATCTCCCCCATTTTGGTAATTGATGACAATCACTTTCAAGAGAGTTTATATAAGGAATTATGCATCACCATGCAATGCAACAAACAATGATGCATGAGTAAGAGATGCAAATGCTTAGGAACAAAACCAAAGCAAGAGGAGAGAATTCTCTAAACTTCTCCACAAAACTCTCTGAAACTTCTCCCCCATTGGCATCGATTGCCAAAATAGGAGAAAAGCTTAGAAGGCCAATATAAATTGTGTTCCTCCATAATTTGTGTATTTCTCAACAAGAGAGTGGAATGCAATACACAAGTTTGATGGTAAATACTAGGAGGAAAACAAACTATATTTAGGCCCAAAGTTCAAAAAGAAAGATATGCCACAAATACATAAGAAAGAGAGAAACAAGCAATCAAGCAATCAAAAGATACCAATTGAAGCAAGCAATCAACGGATATCAATTGAGCCAACTAGACCAATGATCCTACGAGCCACATGAATAAAGGATATTATGATAAGAGCAATGGAGTGATCTAAAGAAACTAGAGAATCTCCCCATGATTTGTGCACACGTAATAATTTTTTTGTATTAGGATACCAAGTGCACAAAATAGGATCATAGCTCCCCCAAAATCAATAGAAATTTACAACAAGTGCAAGTGAGCATATAGGAAACAAAGCCTAGTACTTGCAACAAACACATGGTTGAGCAACAAGTAAAAGAGGCAACTTAAGAATGGTCTCAACCAAAATGATGTGTGTGAGTCAAGGCAATGCACTTGAGAAGACTAATGTACGTATGAGCATTAAGCATCAATAAAGACTTGAAAGAATGAGGCACATGGTGCAAGGCCTATCATTCTCACACCCACCCACTAGAAAATGGGTTCACAAGCTCACTAAAAAGATAACAACAAAGCTTTCCACAACCCATGGTGAAGATAGAAGATGAAAGCCTCATCAAGACGAGGGATACCAATTAAGATGGCAAAAGCCTCGTTGAGATAAGCACGAGGAAAATAATCTTCACCACACAGGAGTGCATCAAGATGCAATGAGATAAGACACACACTCAAGGCAAAAGCTTTCACGGAGCCACCAAAGAAATAACATAAGGAAGACAAGGTGGATGTGAAAGAAAGGATATCATCTAGAGATGTAGTTTCTCTCAAGTGTATAAGGTTCCAGGTAGATGAAATCATGATGATATATATCTACAAAGAAGGATGTACATCCAAAATAGCTACAACATGAAGGAACAAGATATCCAAAAGGAAGTCATAGATATACCAATAAGATATTTGCTTGGAAGAATAGCACATGGCTAGATATGGTATTATTGTATATAAATGAATTCCTACCACACAACCATCAAAGACATCACAACTAGCAACATGAGATCATCGTTGAGATGCTTTGAGAAAGGAAACAAGTATCACAAGATGGAATGAATATCATGCCAAGATGCAACCTACACAAGGTTGAATGCAAGAAAAGAATGCATGAATAGATACTTGTTACCGAGATATCATTGGAAGGATGCAGAAGAAACCAATTGAAGGTAATAGATAGTAGTTCATTGAGTATCCTAGCTTGACTCCAATAAGCACATGGTGACACCACCTTCCTTGTGAGTGAGCCGAGCATCCAATGCATCTCCAATTTTTCCTAGAACAACACAAACAAAATGGTACCCAAACTCATTGGGACCAAAGAGTTAGAAACACCAACAATACATAGGACATACTCCACATAAATATGTGTATATCGATATGGAAATGAAATTCATGCACATCTCATCCAATTTGAGACTTAGTGGAGTTTCCCCTATATATTGGGTCAAAGAGAGAAAACATGCCAAGGAAACTACATGAAGTTAATATGCATGCTCAAGACTTTCAAGAATCGATACCAAAATAAAGGAAATACCAAGTGAAAAGAATACCAAAAGGAGAAATCATCACTTGGAATATATCATTAAAAGATACATCAAGGAATGAGATATCCATTGGAACCCACAAAAAGATATCAAACTCCCAAAAGAGAGGATGGTTCCAAACAAACCAAGCTCTCTACAAAGTTTCATGATGGCACAAGACACCAACACACACTTAAAATGGATCACAAGTTTAGTGTTTTAGAGAAAATAGGATAGCTCCCCCACGAGTTGTGCATTATAGAGAATTTGCATTTGAATACAAAATACACAAGGTAGGATCACCACGTTCACTATATCAAGGAAAACACTAGACAAGATCAAGAAAACAGCAAGATCCTCAAGTGGCACAGAAGGCAATGGGAGTTGACACAAACTTGGCAAGAGATAAGGCAAATAAAAAGCAAACGCCAACGTGAAAATGATCAATAATTTATACCACACATAAGTGAGTACCAAATGTCAAAAGACAAGAAGTATTTGGAAATAATTCCCGGTGGTAGATAGAAAGGATATCCGACATCATCTTCACACCAAACACAAGCAAATTGCAACTTGTAGAGCTAACATGCTGTCATGCGCAATATGCGACCCTATCCAAAAGGAACTCGACGGTCCCACCAAGGATAGACCCGCATATTGAAACGCTTTTGCAAGGTGGATATCATTACATCAACATTACATAATACATAGGGATACATACATAAGGCACAAATGCCACAAGAATACATCAACATCATATACAAGAACAACATCCGACTACGGATGAAACATAAACGAAGCTCAACGACATCCACCACTGCTAGCCCAGGCTGCCGACACGGAACCTATCCCCGATCGAAGGAGAAGCGAAGAAGAACTCCAACACAAATAAACATCGCTCTCGCGTCATGATCATCGCAAACCTGAACCTGCAACTGGTGGTGTAGTAATCTGTGAGCCACGAGGGCTCAAAGAATCCCATTACCATGGGTATCAAGACTAACAAAGCTTAAGTAGGAAAGGAAGGGATAAGGTGGTGAGGTTGCAGCAGCGACTAAGCATGTATGGTGGCTAACATACATAAATGAGAGCGAGAAGAGAATCAAAGGAACGGTCGTCAACTAGTAATGATCAAGAAGTGATCCTGAACTCCTACTTACGTCCGACATAACCCGAGACCGTGTTCTCCTCTCGATCAACCCGAAAAGAGACAATCACGATTCGCACACGGTTGGTGTATTTTAGAAGAGTTTACTCCAAGTTTACTACAACGGATATTAACAAATTCCCATCGCCACATAACCATGGGCACGGCTCTCAAAAGTTTTACCTGCGGGGTGTCCCAACAAGCCCATGATAAGCTCTCGCGATCAACGAAGGATATTCCTTCTCCCGGGAAGACCGATCAGTCTCGGAATCCGGCTACAAGACATTTCGACAGCAATAAAACAAGACCAGCAAAGCCGCCCGGCGTGCACACCCCGATAGTAGCAGCAGATCTCGTCTCGAGCCACGACCGGATGAGCTAAGCGTCACAGTACCGACGTAACCCAAGTTGCCAAGGGATGGTCCCATACGGTGCTCTAGTTTGGACCAACACTTAGACAAGCATTGGCCGGGGGCTGAATAAAGATGACCCTTGGGTTAATTACTCCCAAGGGAAAAGTAGGTGGTGGTGAGGCAAAAGGTAAAACCAATGTCGGCCTTCTGGAGGAGTCTTATTCAAGCGAACTGTCAAGGGGTCCCATAAATCACCCGACCGCGTTAGGGACGCAAAAATCCGGGAACATAATACCGATATGATGAAACTAGGGCGGCAAGAGTGGAACAAAACACCGGGCATAAGGCCGAGCCTTCCACCCTTTACCAAGTATATAGATGCATTAATTAAATAAGATATATTGTGATATCCCAACAAGTAAACATGTTCCAACAAGGAACAACATCTCCATGTTCAACAAGGAACAAACTTCATCTTCACCTGCAACTAACAACGCTATAAGAGGGCTGAGCAAAGCGGTAACATAGCCAAACAACGGTTTGCTAGGAATGGTGTCAAAGGTTAGAGGTTCATGGCAATTTGGGAGGCTTGAGGAACAGGTAATAGGTAGCGCAGCATAGCGATAGAACGAAGCAACTAGCATAGCAATGATAGTAGTGAGATCCAGGTAGCGGTCATCTTGCCTGAAATCCATAAGGAAGAAGAACGAGTCCATGAAGAAGATGAGCGGATGAAGCTGAACCAAGCGTGAGCGAGCGAATCCTCACGACGCATAGCAAACAGGAACTAATAAGAAGAAGCACACAACATAGTAAACACACCACACATGAACAAGGCATGATGCACAACCAAGCATGATGCATGACAAGACTACATGAAGCTACTCATGGCAAGAGATGATGCAAACAAGAGCAACACATCAAGGCAAGTTTAAATGAGGCCGGGAACAACATATAACAATTCCGGTAAGTCCTCATATGCAAATTTCGAAATTGGTCCAGATCTGAATAACTTTATGTTCAAGTTGTTAAACAGCAAGTTAAGATGCACCACAATGATCTACACGAAATTCTAGTCAAGTTACATATAAAGTTCATTAGATTGAGCTCGGCCTAGAAGATATGAGCAAAACAAGATAAACATGGCATTGATGCAAAATGCATACAAACATCAAGCAAACACCTCAAAACAAGGATGCAACATGATAATATGAAACTACATGCAAAATCAAGCAAGTTTCATATAGAGCACACTCAAAAGCGAACAGCGGTTCAACACATACACCCTATACAAGATATGGCAACAATCTGTCCAAAACAGCAACTAGGCATATTGCAAGCATCAAAACAACATGCTACAGGACCTCAACATAATAACAAAAGGCATGGGCATGATGTACAGGTAAAGCATTACAAAACATGAACACTGAGCTATCTCCAGAAATCACTAGAACATGCTCAAAACACATGGCAAGATTGCAAATAATAACAGTTTAGGGCATTGGCGAAATAACATCAGTTACAATGTTTAGAGCTATGAAACAACATGTTACAGGAACTTATCATGGCAAACAAAGGCATGACATGAATCTACTCAAAGCATAGAACAAAAGTCCCTTAGTGACCATAAGCCAAAAAGGATCAGAAAATATGATGGCACCCATGTAAACATGGCAAGTTATATTACAGATTTAAACATGGCAGGAACAACGATAAGTAGGCATGTTGGTGAGCTTGAACCACTCACCACAGAGCAATAAATGGCATGGCAAGGCAACCAACAGTAAGAAGACATGGCATAGAAGCTATACATGGCAAGATCAACATCCTAGCATACATGGATCAACCACAACAACCTTGGCAAAATTGAATAACATGTAAACAATCTGCCAGGAAACATTTTATAGCAAAAGTAGAGCTCGATTGACTCAAGCTAGGGCACTCCATAATTGCAAACAAGGGCATGGATGGATAGATCAAGACATTCATAACAAAACATCCTTACTGAAGTATCTCAAAATATGCATGGATCCTCTCAGAGCATCAAGTTAACATGGCATAAAAATATCAAGAAAACATGGCTGAAATCAAGAACATCAGAAGCCTACTTTGCATGCTTGTGCTAGTCACCACATAGATCACAAAATACATGGCATACACCCCTGGAAAGATGGCATGGCATATTACAAAACACATGTAGGACTCAAGCCCATAGGATGCACACATCAATCATGCCAAAAATGACAAAGTGCATGTTACATTAAGAAAGCGAAACTAACATCACATAGCACTCTTCCAACAGCATTTAGGGAATCAAGATGAGCTCAAATGAAAATGAGGCAATGAGATGAAATGATCTAATCTTGAGATGAACAATTTGACATATTACACGCAAAACGGAGCAACGATGACAGAGTTATGATGCGATGAAAATGCAACAAAATATGCAACAATTTCGGGGACTTAGTGGATTTTACCCTCTCGAAAAGTCAGCGGACGGAGAAAGCGAGGCGGCGGATCCAGGATGGGGAGGCGCGTTTGGTTGGTTGAATTGGTGGATCTGGTCCACCTGACCAGATCCGGCGAGGCACGGCGCCTTGCGAAGCTCTCGAGCTCCGCGAGAGGCCAGGCCAGCGCGCCAAGCGAGCTTTCGGCGGCGCGTAGCCGGGAGCCTGGGCCGAGGCTGGCAGGCGGCGCGGGCAGCGGCCGGCAGCGGCGTCGCAGCGTCAGCGGCGGCGGGATCCCGCCGGCAGAAGCGGCCAGCTCTCCGGCGACAATGGCGGCCGAGGCGGAAGCCGGAGTTCGGAGGCCAGGAGGCCGCCGGCGGCCGGTTCTTGCCGAGCGCCGGCGGGCGGCCTCGAACCCAGCGAACTCTGTGGCGCGGGAGAGAGAAAGCGCGGAGGCCACGTGGCAGCCTCCCATTGGCTGCGGCGGCGGCGGAGAAGCGTCCGGCGGCGGACATGTCCGGCGAGCGCGGGGACGATTTTAGGGTTTTGGGACCCGGATTGGACTGCGATTTTTGGAGGGGGAGGTGTTTATATAGGTAGAGGGAGCTAGGAGAGTCCAACTGAGGTGCGGTTTTCGGCCACGCGATCGTGATCGAACGACCGAGAGCAAGGAGGGGAGTTTGCTGGGTTTTGGGCCACTTTGGAAGGGGTGTTGGGCTGCACACAAAAGAGGCCTTTGCGGTTACCCGGTTAACCGTTGGAGTACCAAACGACCTCAAATGGCACGAAACTTGACAGGCGGTCTACGGTGCTATACCAAGGCAGCTTGACAAACCTCGGTCCATTCGAGACCGTTTAATACCCACACACGAAAAGAGGTAAAAGGGGCGCCGGAGACTTAGGAGTGCGGATTGCAAAAGCGGACAACGGGAAAATGCTCGGATGCATGAGACGAACAAGTATGCAAAATGAAATGCACATGATGACATGATATGAAATGCATATGATGACATGGCAAAGTGCAACACGCAAGCAAATGACATGGCAACGACGACAAATAACTGGCGGACACCTGGCGCATCGAATCCGGGGCGTTACAACACTCCTCCACTAACAAGAGATCTCGTCCCGAGATCTTAGGACCGAGACGGAAGGGAAAAAGGATGAGGTGAAACAAGAAATCAAGGGAAGAAACAAAGAATCGAGAGCACTCGAGAAGAAGAGAGGAATAGCGAGAATGGCGAGAATCGAAAACTCACGGACTCGGATAGACTATGAACGACTCGTTCTAACCGGAGTGGTTAGAATGAGAGAAGAAACGGATAAGACTGAAAGGATTTAGGCAGCACTCCGGTTGAAAATGGAAGGATTAGAACATGAACTTGAGAGGATGGAAAGATAATTGACGACATAAACAACGCAATGCCTCCGGAAGAATTGAAAAAAGTTGAAGAAAAGAACGGATAAGAATATGACAACTTGTGCCACGAATGAAATTGAAAGCATCTTTAGAAGGAAGGATTGAATGGAGTTGTTGAGAAAATCAACAACGAAAGAATAAGATTGTTGTGGAGTTATGGAAAACATCTCAAAATTATGAGGTGATAACCAACCACAAACGGAAATGATAGAATAGCTGAGAAGAACGAAGAAATGCAAAACTCCACTTCAAAAGAATATGGAGAATTACTTGCACTTGAGATGCAAGAAGAAAAGATACTTGAACTCCACCAACAAAATCTTGATGAACTCTTGAAGGAAGAAATAAATCATGAAAAACCACCATGAAGAACTCCGGTGACAAAGGATGATGAGATAGAATGAAAGATGAAAGAATAAGATGAGCTTGCGATGATTCCGATGGGGGTTCCGACGAAATGGCCGAGGAAATTGAACTCCGGAAAAGAAAAGATGGAAACACTTGAACTAGAATTTATTCATCAAGAACAAACTCTGAAGAAAAGATTAATCACTTGGATGAAATAAGAATAAGATTTATTGTATGCTTATCCTTCATCAAATTAAATTGATGACAAGCAATGGATTTGCATACTACTTATTCTTCTTGAAAAGGATTGAGAAGTGACATAGCGCCAACTTGAGAAGGACTTCATGAACCACGGTAGGTAGAAAAGAACGAATGGATTAATATGATAAACAAGGAAAAGAATCTTGAGCGAACCACCGTAAGAATTCGAAAATGGTGATGGAAGAGAATGAATCACCGGGCAGAATTAGAAAGCACGGAGATACTTGAGGAATTAAAATGCAAGAGAACAAAGAGATCGCGAACTGACAGAAAAATACTTGAGCGAAGCACGGAAGAATATTGAGACGAGCGAAGGGCACGGATATAGAATAATTGGAGAACGAATATGAAAACTTAGAATGAAGAAAACTTCCGAAAAGATGGCCTCCGGATGATTGAGACGGAAAGTGACTCTGAAATACTCGGATGGATGAAAAGAATTTGCATGACTCGAAACAATTAGATAGGATAACATCGAGCTAGCACCATGAATCTCCGGGGAACGGACAAGATTTAAGAGAAACTCTACTTGGTCTTCAAGGACGATGATAAACACCACCAAAATTGTTAAGGCACTCGGGAAGCGAAAAAGCGAAGAGGTTGAGCCAACAATGAAATGATTCAAATCGATCTTGGAAAAGGCAAGTGATGATGATATTCATTCTTCGTCACACTTGAAAAGAATTGAGAATAACTCCGGGAATTAGAAGAGTCGGGTAAGTTCTGGGAAAAGACACATGGGTTAGGGCCCATGAAGAGATAACACCGTTGGAAAGGGATGTTGAACAGATAGATGATGCACGGAACAATTGAAATATTTGTATGAGGTGACAACCTCGAATTAATTAGAACACCGACGAATCTCCCGAGATGACTTGAGCACTCCGGAAGGATAAACTGGTGAGAGGCGAGCGAGCAAGGGAAAACACTTTAACCAAGGAAAGAATATGATTAACCGAAAAACTTGAATTGAGTGCACGGAAAAGAAATGAAGAATGACGAACGAGACGAGAATTCACCGGTTGAAACAATTGAGAAAAGACTGAAGATACTCCGTACGAATGAAATAGATGGTCGAGAGAGAGGAAAACTCCGGGAAGAAAAGGGTGGGAGGGCGGGAAAAACAAAGGCAACTTGGAAGGGGAAATCGACGAATATCTTGAAGAGAAAACACCGGTTGAAATCATTTAGGAAAGAAAGCAAAGACTTCGCACAAGTAGGATGGATACTCGATTACGGACTCCGGTTCCGAGAAGAAGAAGGGTGGGCGGTGGGAAAAGAAAACAACTGAGGATTGAACTTGCAAAGATGAAGAGGCTCGAGTCGACTTGACGAGAAATGCACCGGATAAAAAGAGCTGAGGAACAACTACCGGAAAAAAAACCAACTGCGTGATCCTAAAGAAAAATTTTGAACGAGAAGAGGAGTAATTCAAAACACCTACGTCAAGATTTCTCACCAGAGCGACGAAGGGCGAGGAGTAAAAAGAATTCCTACTCTCGATATAACTAGACTCAAAAATAGTTTCATTCTAGACTCAACTGCGGCCAAACTACACGATCAATCAAGGGGGCTCCTAAGGTCGGTCGAGGCTCTGATACCAACTTGTCATGCACAATATGCGACCCTATCCAAAAGGAACTCGACGGTCCCACCAAGGATAGACCCGCATATTGAAACGCTTTTTCAAGGTGGATATCATTACATCAACATTACATAATACATAGGGATACATACATAAGGCACAAATGCCACAAGAATACATCAACATCATATACAAGAACAACATCCGACTATGGATGAAACGTAAACAGAAGCTCAACGACATCCACCTTGCTAGCCCAGGCTGCCAACCTGGAACCTATCCCCTGATCGAAGGAGAAGCAGAAGAAGAACTCCAACACAAATAAACATCGCTCTCGCGTCATGATCATCGCAAACCTGAACCTGCAACTGGTGGTGTAGTAATCTGTGAGCCACGAGGACTCAGCAATCCCATTACCATGGGTATCAAGACTAGCAAAGCTTAAGTAGGAAAGGAAGGGATAAGGTGGTGAGGTTGCAGCAGCGACTAAGCATGTATGGTGGCTAACATACATAAATGAGAGCGAGAAGAGAATCAAAGGAAGTCGTCAACTAGTAATGATCAAGAAGTGATCCTGAACTCCTACTTACGTCGAGACATAACCCGAGACCGTGTTCTCCTCTCGATCAACCCGAAAAGAGACACTCACGATTCACGCTTTACGGTTGGTGTATTTTAGAAGAGTTTACTCCAAGTTTACTACAACGGATATTAACAAATTCCATCTACCACATAACATGAGCACGGCTCTCGAAAGTTTTACCTGCGGGGTGTCCCAACAAGCCCATGATAAGCTCTCGCGATCAACGAAGGATATTCCTTCTCCCGGGAAGACCCGATCAGTCTCGGAATCCGGCTACAAGACATTCGACAGCAATAAAACAAGACCAGCAAAGCCGCCCGGCGTGCCGACACCCTAATAGTAGCCGCGTATCTCGTCTCGAGCCACGACCGGATGAGCTAAGCGTCAGTACGACGTAACCCAAGTTGCCAAGGATGGTCCCATACGGTGCTCTAGTTTGGACCAACACTTAGACAAGCATTGGCCGGGGGCTGAATAAAGATGACCCTTGGGTTAATTACTCCCAAGGAAAAAGTAGGTGGTGGTGAGGCAAAAGGTAAAACCAATGTCGGGCCTTCTTTGGAGGAGTCTTATTCAAGCGAACTGTCAAGGGGTACCATAAATCACCCGACCGCGTTAGGGACGCAAAATCCGGGAACATAATACCGATATGACGAAACTAGAGGCGGCAAGAGTGGAACAAAACACCGGGCATAAGGCCGAGCCTTCCACCCTTTACCAAGTATATAGATGCATTAATTAAATAAGATATATTGTGATATCCCAACAAGTAAACATGTTCCAACAAGGAACAACATCTCCATGTTCAACAAGGAACAAACTTCATCTTCACCGCAACTAACAACGCTATAAGAGGGCTGAGCAAAGCGGTAACATAGCCAAACAACGGTTTGCTAGGAATGGTGTCAAAGGTTAGAGGTTCATGGCAATTTGGGAGGCTTGAGGAACAGGTAATAGGTAGCGCAACATAGCAATAGAACGAAGCAACTAGCATAGCAATGATAGTAGTGAGATCCAGGGTAGCGGTCATCTTGCCTGAAATCCATAAGGAAGAAGAACGAGTCCATGAAGAAGATGAGCGGATGAAGCTGAACCAAGCGTGAGCGAACGAATCCTCACGACCATAGCGAAACAGGAACTAATAAGAAGAAGCACACAACATAGTAAACACACCACACATGAACAAGGCATGATGCACAACCAAGCATGATGCATGACAAGACTACATGAAGCTACTCATGGCAAGAGATGATGCAAACAAGAGCAACACATCAAGGCAAGTTTAAATGAGGCCGGGAACAACATATAACAATTCCGGTAAGTCCTCATATGCAAATTTCGAAATTGGTCCAGATCTGAATAACTTTATGTTCAAGTTGTTAAACAGCAAGTTAAGATGCACCACAATGATCTACACGAAATTCTAGTCAAGTTACATATAAAGTTCATTAGATTCGGAGCTACGGCCTAGAAGATATGAGCAAAACAAGATAAACATGGCATTGATGCAAAATGCATACAAACATCAAGCAAACACCTCAAAACAAGGATGCAACATGATAATATGAAACTACATGCAAAATCAAGCAAGTTTCATATAGAGCACACTCAAAAGCGGACAGCGGTTCAACACATACACCCTATACAAGATATGGCAACAATCATCCAAAACAGCAACTAGGCATATTGCAAGCATCAAAACAACATGCTACAGGACCTCAACATAATAACAAAAGGCATGGGCATGATGTACAGGTAAAGCATTACAAAACATGAACACTGAGCTATCTCCAGAAATCACTAGAACATGCTCAAAAACACATGGCAAGATTGCAAATAATAACAGTTTCAGGCATTGGCAGAAATAACATCAGGTTGCAATGTTTAGAGCTATGAAACAACATGTTACAGGAACTTATCATGGCAAACAAAGGCATGGCATGAATCTACTCAAAGCATAGAACAAAAGTCCCTTAGTGACCATAAGCCAAAAGGATCGAGAAAATATGATGGCACCCATGTAAACATGGCAAGTTATATTACAGATTTAAACATGGCAGGAACAACGATAAGTAGGCATGTTGGTGAGCTTGAACCACTCACCACAGAGCAATAAATGGCATGGCAAGGCAACCAACAGTAAGAAGACATGGCATAGAAGCTATACATGGCAAGATCAACATCCTAGCATACATGGATCAACCACAACAACCTTGGCAAAATTGAATAACATGTAAACAATCTGCCAGGAAACATTTTATAGCAAAAGTAGAGCTCGATTGACTCAAGCTAGGGCACTCCATAATTGCAAACAAGGGCATGGATGGATAGAGCAAGACATGCATAACAAAACATCCTTACTGAAGTATCTCAAAATATGCATGGATCCCTCAGTAGCATCAAGTTAACATGGCATAAAAATATCAAGAAAACAGGGCTGAAATCAGCAACATCAGAAGCCTACTTTGCATGCTTGTGCTAGTCACCACATAGATCACAAAATACATGGCATACACCCCTGGAAAGATGGCATGGCATATTACAAAACACATGTAGGACTCAAGCCCATAGGATGCACACTTCAATCATGCCAAAATGACAAAAGTGCATGTTACATTAAGAAATGAAACTAACATCACATAGCACTCTTCCAACAGCATTTCGGGAATCAAGATGAGCTCAAATGAAAATGAGGCAATGAGATGAAATGATCTAATCTTCGATCGAACAATTTGACATATTACACGCAAAAAACGGAGCAACGATGACAGAGTTATGATGCGATGAAAATGCAACAAAATATGCAACAATTTCGGGACTTAGTGGATTTTACCCTCTCGAAAAGTCAACGGACGGAGAGAAGCGGGACGGCGGATCCAGGATGGGGAGGCGCGTTTGGTTGGTTGAATTGGTGGATCTGGTCCACCTGACCAGATCCGCGAGGGCGGCGGCCCAGCGAAGCTCTCGGCGAGGAGCTCCGCGAGGAGGCCAGCATGGCCAGCGCCGGGCTGAGCTTCGGCCGGGGCGGCGCGAGCGCCGCAGCGCGGGAGGGCCGGGCGGGCGACGGCGGCCGCGCATGCCTGATCAGCAACGTCAGCGGCGGCGGGAGCAGTCGCCGGCCGGGCGAGGCAGCTCTCCGGCCGACAAGCGGCCGAGGCGCGGCGGGCGGCTGGTTCGAGGAGGCTTGGGCGTCCGTCAGGCCAGTTGCGCCGGGGCGCGGGCGGCCTCGGGCCCAGCCAGGCTCTGTGCGCGAGGAGGAGAGAGAAAGCGGGAGGCCACGTGGCAGCCTCCCATTAGCTGCTGGCGGCGGCGGACATGTCCGGCGAGCGAGGATGATTTAGGGTTTTGGGACCCGGATTGGACTGCGATTTTGGAGGGGGTGTTTATATAGGTAGAGGGAGCTAGGAGAGTCCAAATGAGGTGCGGTTTTGACCCGCGATCGTGATCGAGCGACCGAGAACAAGGAGGGAGTTTGCTGGGTTTTGGGCCACTTTGGAAGGGGTGTTGGGCTGCACACAAAAGAGGCCTTTGCGGTTACCCGGTTAACCGTTGGAGTACCAAACGACCTCCAAATGGCACGAAACTTGACAGGCGGTCTACCGGTGCTATACCAAGGCCGCTTGACAAACCTCGGTCCATTCCGAGACCGTTTAATACCCACACATGAAAAGAGGTAAAAGGGGGCGCCGGGAGACATAGGAGTGCCGGATTGCAAAACGGACAACGGGGAAAATGCTCGGATGCATGAGACGAACAAGTATGCAAAATGAAATGCACATGATGACATGATATGAAATGCATATGATGACATGGCAAAGTGCAACACGCAAGCAAATGACATGGCAACGACGACAAATAACTGGCGGACACCTGGCGCATCGAATCCGGGGCGTTACAACACTCCTCCACTAACAAGAGATCTCGTCCCGAGATCTTAGGACCGAGACGGAAGGGAAAAAGGATGAGGTGAAACAAGAAATCAAGGGAAGAAACAAAGAATCGAGAGCACTCGAGAAGAAGAGAGGAATGACGAGAATGACGAGAATCGAAAACTCACGGACTCAGATAGACTATGAAACGACTCGTTCTAACCGGAGTGGTTAGAATGAGAGAAGAAACGGATAAGACTGAAAGGATTTAGGCAGCACTCCGGTTGAAAATGGAAGGATTAGAACATGAACTTGAGAGGATGGAAAGATAATTGACGACATAAACAACGCAATGCCTCCGGAAGAATTGAAAAAAGTTGAAAGAAAAGAACGGATAAGAATATGACAACTTGTGCCACGAATGAAATTGAAAGCATCTTTAGAAGGAAGGATTGAATGGAGTTGTTGAGAAAATCAACAACGAAAGAATAAGATTGCTGTGGAGTTATGGAAAACATCTCAAAATTATGAGGTGATAACCAACCACAAACGGAAATGATAGAATAGCTGAGAAGAACGAAGAAATGCAAAACTCCACTTCAAAAGAATATGGAGAATTACTTGCACTTCGAGATGCAAGAAGAAAAGATACTTGAACTCCACCAACAAAATCTTGATGAACTCTTGAAGGAAGAAATAAATCATGAAAAACCACCATGAAGAACTCCGGTGACAAAAGGATGATGAGATAGAATGAAAGATGAAAGAATAAGATGAGCTTGCGATGATTCCGATGGGGGTTCCGACGAAATGGCCGAGGAAATTGAACTCAGGAAAAGAAAAGATGGAAACACTTGAACTAGAATTTATTCATCAAGAACAAACTCTGAAGAAAAGATTAATCACTTGGATGAAATAAGAATAAGATTTATTGTATGCTTATCCTGCATCAAATTAAATTGATGACAAGCAATGGATTTGCATACTACTTATTCTTCTTGAAAAAGGATTGAGAAGTGACATAGCGCCAACTTGAGAAGGACTTCATGAACCACCGGTAGGTAGAAAAGAACGAATGGATTAATATGATAAACAAGGAAAAGAATCTTGAACGAACCACCGTAAGAATTCGAAAATGACTGATGGAAGAGAATGAATCACCGGGCAGAATTAGAGAAGCACGGAGATACTTGAGGAATTAAAATGCAAGAGAACAAAGAGATCATGAATCGATGAAAAAATACTTGAGCGAAGCACGGAAGAATATTGAGACGAGCGAAGGGGCACGGATATAGAATAATTGGAGAGCGAATATGAAAACTTAGAATGAAGAAAACTTCCGAAAAGATGGCCTCAGATGATTGAGGCGGAAAGTGACTCTGAAATACTCGGATGGATGAAAAGAATTTGCATGACTCAAAACAATTAGATAGGATAACATCGAGCTAGCACCATGAATCTCCGGGGGAACGAACAAGATTTAAGAGAAACTCTACTTCGGTCTTCAAGGACGACGATAAACACCACCAAAATTGTTAAGGCACTCCGGGGAAACGAAAAAGCGAAGAGGTTGAGCCAACAATGAAATGATTCAAAATCGATCTTGGAAAAGGCAAGTGACTGATGATATTCATTCTTACGTCACACTTGAAAAGAATTGAGAATAACTCCGGGGGAATTAGAAGAGTCAGGTAAGATCCTGGGAAAAGACCTGTGGGTTAGGGCCCACTGAAGAGATAACACCGTTGGAAAGGGATGTTGAACAGATAGATGATGCACCGGAACAATTGAAATATTTGAATGAGGTGACAACCTCGAATTAATTAGAACACCGACGAATCTCCTGAGATGACTTGAGCACTCCGGAAGGATAAACTGGTGAGAGGCGAGCGAGCAAGGGAAAACACTTTAACCAAGGAAAAGAATATGATTAACCGAAAAACTTGAATTGAGTGCACGGAAAAGAAATGAAGAATGACGAACGAGGCGAGAATTCACGGTTGAAACAATTGAGAAAAGATGAAGATACTCCGTCTGAATGAAATAGATGGTCGGAGAGAGAAAACTCCGGGAAGAAAAGGGTGGGAGGCGGGAAAAACAAAGGCAACTTGGAAGGGAAATCGACGAATATCTTGAAGAGAAAACACGGTTGAAATCATTTAGGAAAGAAAGCAAAGACTTCGCACGAGTAGGATGGATACTCGATTACAGACTCCGGTTCCGAGAAGAAGAAGGGTGGGCGGGTGGGAAAAGAAAACAACTGAGGATTGAACTTGCAAAGATGAAGAGGCTCGAGTCGACTTGACGAGAAATGCACCGGATAAAAAGAGCTGAGGAACAACTACCGGAAAAAAAACCAACTGCGTGATCCTAAAGAAAAATTTTGAACGAGAAGAGGAGTAATTCAAAACACCTACGTCA
This sequence comes from Aegilops longissima, assembly GCA_021605205.1. Lineage (NCBI taxonomy): Eukaryota > Viridiplantae > Streptophyta > Magnoliopsida > Poales > Poaceae > Aegilops > Aegilops longissima. The sequence continues at coordinate 23,549 of JAHIAM010007521.1, read as the reverse complement.
AGATTTCTCACCAGAGCGACGAAGGGGCAGAGGAGTAAAAAGAATTCCTACTCTCCGATATAACTAGACTCCGAAAATGGTTTTATTCTAGACTCAACTGCGGCCAAACTACACGATCAATCAAGGGGGCTCCTAAGGTCGGTCGAGGCTCTGATACCAACTTGTCATGCACAATATGCGACCCTATCCAAAAGGAACTCGACGGTCCCACCAAGGATAGACCCGCATATTGAAACGCTTTTTCAAGGTGGATATCATTACATAAACATTACATAATACATAGGGATACATACATAAGGCACAAATGCCACAAGAATACATCAACATCATATACAAGAACAACATCCGACTACGGATGAAACATAAACAGAAGCTCAACGACATCCACCCTGCTAGCCCAGGCTGCCGACCTGGAACCTATCCCCTGATCGAAGGAGAAGCAGAAGAAGAACTCCAACACAAATAAACATCGCTCTCGCGTCATGATCATCGCAAACCTGAACCTGCAACTGGTGGTGTAGTAATCAGAGCCACGAGGCTCAGCAATCCCATTACCATGGGTATCAAGACTAGCAAAGCTTAAGTAGGAAAGGAAGGGATAAGGTGGTGAGGTTGCAGCAGCGACTAAGCATGTATGGTGGCTAACATACGCAAATGAGAGCGAGAAGAGAATCAAAGGAACGGTCGTCAACTAGTAATGATCAAGAAGTGATCCTGAACTCCTACTTACGTCGACATAACCCGAGACCGTGTTCTCCTCTCGATCAACCCGAAAAGAGACACTCACGATTACGCACACGGTTGGTGTATTTTAGAAGAGTTTACTCCAAGTTTACTACAACGGATATTAACAAATTCCCATCTGCCACATAACCGCGGCACGGCTCTCGAAAGTTTTACCCTGCGGGGTGTCCCAACAGCCCATGATAAGCTCTCGCGATCAACGAAGGATATTCCTTCTCCCGGAAGACCCGATCAGTCTCGGAATCCGGCTACAAGACATTCGACAACAATAAAACAAGACCAGCAAAGCCGCCCGGCGTGCCGACACCCCGATAGTAGCCACGTATCTCGTCTCGAGCCACGACCGGATGAGCTAAGCGTCAGTACCGGCGTAACCCAAGTTGCCAAGGATGGTCCCATACGGTGCTCTAGTTTGGACCAACACTTAGACAAGCATTGGCCGGGGGCTGAATAAAGATGACCCTTGGGTTAATTACTCCCAAGGGAAAAGTAGGTGGTGGTGAGGCAAAAGGTAAAACCAATGTCGGGCCTTCTTTGGAGGAGTCTTATTCAAGCGAACTGTCAAGGGGTCCCATAAATCACCCGACCGCGTTAGGGACGCAAAATCCGGGAACATAATACCGATATGATGAAACTAGGGCGGCAAGAGTGGAACAAAACACAGGGCATAAGGCCGAGCCTTCCACCCTTTACCAAGTATATAGATGCATTAATTAAATAAGATATATTGTGATATCCCAACAAGTAAACATGTTCCAACAAGGAACAACATCTCCATGTTCAACAAGGAACAAACTTCATCTTCACCGCAACTAACAACGCTATAAGAGGGGCTGAGCAAAGCGGTAACATAGCCAAACAACGGTTTGCTAGGAATGGTGTCAAAGGTTAGAGGTTCATGGCAATTTGGGAGGCTTGAGGAACAGGTAATAGGTAGCGCAGCATAGCGATAGAACGAAGCAACTAGCATAGCAATGATAGTAGTGAGATCCAGGGTAGCGGTCATCTTGCCTGAAATCCCGCAAGGAAGAAGAACGAGTCCATGAAGAAGATGAACGGATGAAGCTGAACCAAGCGTGAGCGAACGAATCCTCACGACCGCAACGAAACAGGAACTAATAAGAAGAAGCACACAACATAGTAAACACACCACACATGAACAAGGCATGATGCACAACCAAGCATGATGCATGACAAGACTACATGAAGCTACTCATGGCAAGAGATGATGCAAACAAGAGCAACACATCAAGGCAAGTTTAAATGAGGCCGGAACAACATATAACAATTCCGTAAGTCCTCATATGCAAATTTCGAAATTGGTCCAGATCTGAATAACTTTATGTTCAAGTTGTTAAACAGCAAGTTAAGATGCACCACAATGATCTACACGAAATTCTAGTCAAGTTACATATAAAGTTCATTAGATTCGGAGCTACGGCCTAGAAGATATGAGCAAAACAAGATAAACATGGCATTGATGCAAAATGCATACAAACATCAAGCAAACACCTCAAAACAAGGATGCAACATGATAATATGAAACTACATGCAAAATCAAGCAAGTTTCATATAGAGCACACTCAAAACGGAGCAACGGTTCAACACATACACCCTATACAAGATATGGCAACAATCTGTCCAAAACAGCAACTAGGCATATTGCAAGCATCAAAACAACATGCTACAGGACCTCAACATAATAACAAAAGGCATGGGCATGATGTACAGGTAAAGCATTACAAAACATGAACACTGAGCTATCTCCAGAAATCACTAGAACATGCTCAAAAACACATGGCAAGATTGCAAATAATAACAGTTTCAGGCATTGGCGAAATAACATCAAAGTTGCAATGTTTAGAGCTATGAAACAACATGTTACAGGAACTTATCATGGCAAACAAAGGCATGGCATGAATCTACTCAAAGCATAGAACAAAAGTCCTTAGTGACCATAAGCCAAAAGGATCAGAAAATATGATGGCACCCATGTAAACATGGCAAGTTATATTACAGATTTAAACATGGCAGGAACAACGATAAGTAGGCATGTTGGTGAGCTTGAACCACTCACCACAGAGCAATAAATGGCATGGCAAGGCAACCAACAGTAAGAAGACATGGCATAGAAGCTATACATGGCAAGATCAACATCCTAGCATACATGGATCAACCACAACAACCTTGGCAAAATTGAATAACATGTAAACAATCTGCCAGGAAACATTTTATAGCAAAAGTAGAGCTCGATTGACTCAAGCTAGGGCACTCCATAATTGCAAACAAGGGCATGGATGGATAGAGCAAGACATGCATAACAAAACATCCTTACTGAAGTATCTCAAAATATGCATGGATCCCTCTGTAGCATCAAGTTAACATGGCATAAAAATATCAGCAAAACAGGGCTGAAATCAGCAACATCAGGAAGCCTACTTTGCATGCTTGTGCTAGTCACCACATAGATCACAAAATACATGGCATACACCCCTGGAAAGATGGCATGGCATATTACAAAACACATGTAGGACTCAAGCCCATAGGATGCACACTTCAATCATGCCAAAAATGACAAAAGTGCATGTTCTGTTAAGAAACAGAAACTAACATCACATAGCACTCTTCCAACAGCATTTCGGGAATCAAGATGAGCTCAAATGAAAATGAGGCAATGAGATGAAATGATCTAATCTTCGAGACGAACAATTTGACATATTACACGCGCAAAACGGAGCAACGATGACAGAGTTATGATGCGATGAAAATGCAACAAAATATGCAACAATTTCGGGGACTTAGTGGATTTTTACCCTCTCGAAAAGTCAACGGGACGGAGAGAAGCGGGACGGCCGGATCCAGGATGGGGAGGCGCGTTTGGTTGGTTGAATTGGTGGATCTGGTCCACCTGACCAGATCCGGCGAGGACGGCGGCGCCGGCGAGCTCTCGGCGAGGAGCTCCGGCGAGGGAGGCCCGCGGCGGCGCCGGCTTCGGAGCCCGGCAGCCAGCGGCGCGAGGCCGGGCGCTGGAGAGGCAGGCGGCAGCGGCAGCGGCAGCCGGTCGGCGGCAGCGTCAGGCGGCGGCGGGAAACGATCGCCGGCCGAAGCGGCGGGCGGCTCTCCGCGACAACGGCGGCCGGCCGCGGCGAAGCGCGCTGGTTCGAGGAGGCGCGGGCGGCCGTCCGGGCCCAGTTGCGCCGCGGGCTGCCTGGCCCTCGGCCCCGGCTCTGCGCGGAGGAGAGAGAAAGCGGAGGCCACGTGGCAGCCTCCCATTGGCTGCGGGCGGCGGCGGAGAAGCGTCCGTGGCGGCGGACATGTCCGTGCGAGCGGGGACGATTTTAGGGTTTTGGGACCCGGATTGACCGCGATTTTGGAGGGGAGGTGTTTATATAGGTAGAGGAGCTAGGAGAGTCCAAATGAGGTGCGGTTTTGCCACGCGATCGTGATCGAACGACCGAGAGCAAGGAGGGAGTTTGCTGGGTTTTGGGCCACTTTGGAAGGGTGTTGGGCTGCACACAAAGAGGCCTTTGCGGTTACCGGTTAACCGTTGGAGTACCAAACGACCTCAAATGGCAGAAACTTGACAGCGCGGTCTACGGTGCTATACCAAGGCCACTTGACAAACCTCGGTCCATTCCGAGACCGTTTAATACCCACACACGAAAAGAGGTAAAAGGGGCGCCGGGAGACATAGGAGTGCCGGATTGCAAAACGGACAACGGGAAAATGCTCGGATGCATGAGACGAACAAGTATGCAAAATGAAATGCACATGATGACATGATATGAAATGCATATGATGACATGGCAAAGTGCAACACGCAAGCAAATGACATGGCAACGACGACAAATAATCAAGGACACACAGGCGCATCGAATCCGGGCGTTACAACACTCCTCCACTAACAAGAGATCTCGTCCGAGATCTTAGGACCGAGACGGAAGGGAAAAGGATGAGGTGAAACAAGAAATCAAGGAAGAAACAAAGAATCGAGAGCACTCGAGAAGAAGAGAGGAATAGCGAGAATGACGAGAATCGAAAACTCACGGACTCGGATAGACTATGAACGACTCGTTCTAACCGGAGTGGTTAGAATGAGAAAAGAAACGGATAAGACCGAAAGGATTTAGGCAGCACTCGGTTGAAAATGGAAGGATTAGAACATGAACTTGAGAGGATGGAAAGATACTTGACGACATAAACAACGCAATGCCTCCGGAAGAATTGAAAAAAGTTGAAAGAAAAGAACGGATAAGAATATGACAACTTGTGCCACGAATGAAATTGAAAGCATATTTAGAAGGAAGGATTGAATGGAGTTGTTGAGAAAATCAACAACGAAAGAATAAGATTGTTGTGGAGTTATGGAAAACATCTCAAAATTATGAGGTGATAACCAACCACAAACGGAAATGATAGAATAGCTGAGAAGAACGAAGAAATGCAAAACTCCACTTCAAAAGAATATGGAGAATTACTTGCACTTGAGATGCAAGAAGAAAACATACTTGAACTCCACCAACAAAATCTTGATGAACTCTTGAAGGAAGAAATAAATCATGAAAAACCACCATGAAGAACTCCGGTGACAAGAGGATGATGAGATAGAATGAAAGATGAAAGAATAAGATGAGCTTGCGATGATTCCGATGGGGGTTCTGACGAAATGGCCGACGAAATTGAACTCCGGAAAAGAAAAGATGGAAACACTTGAACTAGAATTTATTCATCAAGAACAAACTCTGAAGAAAAGATTAATCACTTGGATGAAATAAGAATAAGATTTATTGTATGCTTATCCTTCATCAAATTAAATTGATGACAAGCAATGGATTTGCATACTACTTATTCTTCTTGAAAAAGGATTGAGAAGTGACATAGCGCCAATTTGAGAAGGACTTCATGAACCACCGGTAGGTAGAAAAGAACGAATGGATTAATATGATAAACAAGGAAAAGAATCTTGAACGAACCACCGTAAGAATTCGAAAATGACTGATGGAAGAGAATGAATCACCGGGCAGAATTAGAGAAGCACGGAGATACTTGAGGAATTAAAATGCAAGAGAACAAAGAGATCGCGAATGACAGAAAAATACTTGAGCGAAGCACGGAAGAATATTGAGACGAACGAAGGGCACGGATATAGAATAATTGGAGAACGAATATGAAAACTTAGAATGAAGAAAACTTCCAAAAGATGGCCTCGGATGATTGAGACGGAAAGTGACTCTGAAATACTCGGATGGATGAAAAGAATTTGCATGACTCGAAACAATTAGATAGGATAACATCGAGCTAGCACCATGAATCTCGGGAACGGACAAGATTTAAGAGAAACTCTACTTGGTCTTCAAGGACGACGATAAACACCACCAAAATTGTTAAGGCACTCGGGAAACGAAAAGCGAAGAGGTTGAGCCAACAATGAAATGATTCAAATCGATCTTGGAAAAGGCAAGTGGTGATGATATTCATTCTTCGTCACACTTGAAAAGAATTGAGAATAACTCCGGGAATTAGAAGAGTCGGTAAGATCACAGGAAAAGACACGTGGGTTAGGGCCCATCAAGAGATAACACCGTTGGAAAGGGATGTTGAACAGATAGATGATGCACGGAACAATTGAAATATTTGAATGAGGTGACAACCTCGAATTAATTAGAACACCGACGAATCTCTGAGATGACTTGAGCACTCGGAAGGATAAACTGGTGAGGAAGCGAGCGAGCAAGGGAAAACACTTTAACCAAGGAAAAAATATGATTAACCCGAAAAACTTGAATTGAGTGCACGGAAAAGAAATGAAGAATGACGAACGAGGCGAAATTCACGGTTGAAACAATTGAGAAAAGATGAAGATACTCCGTCTGAATGAAATAGATGGTCGAGAGAGAGGAAACTCCGGGAAGAAAAGGGTGGGAGGCGGGAAAAACAAAGGCAACTTGGAAGGGAAATCGACGAATATCTTGAAGAAAACACGGTTGAAATCATTTAGGAAAGAAAGCAAAGACTTATACAGTAGGATGGATACTCGATTACGGACTCGGTTCGAGAAGAAGAAGGGTGGGCGGTGGGAAAAGAAAACAACGAGGATTGAACTTGCAAAGATGAAGAGGCTCGAGTCGACTTGACGAAAATGCACGGATAAAAAGAGCTGAGGAACAACTACCGAAAAAAAACCAACTGCGTGATCCTAAAGAAAAATTTTGAGCGAGAAGAGGAGTAATTCAAAACACCTCGTCAAGATTTCTCACCAGAGCGACGAAGGGGCAGAGGAGTAAAAAGAATTCCTACTCTCCGATATAACTAGACTCCGAAAATAGCTTTATTCTAGACTCAACTGCGGCCAAACTACACGATCAATCAAGGGGGCTCCTAAGGTCGGTCGAGGCTCTGATACCAACTTGTCATGCGCAATATGCGACCCTATCCAAAAGGAACTCGACGGTCCCACCAAGGATAGACCCGCATATTGAAACGCTTTTTCAAGGTGGATATCATTACATCAACATTACATAATACATAGGGATACATACATAAGGCACAAATGCCACAAGAATACATCAACATCATATACAAGAACAACATCCGACTACGGATGAAACATAAACAGAAGCTCAACGACATCCACCACGCTAGCCCAGGCTGCCGACACAGAACCTATCCCCTGATCGAAGGAGAAGCAGAAGAAGAACTCCAACACAAATAAACATCGCTCTCGCGTCATGATCATCGCAAACCTGAACCTGCAACTGGTGGTGTAGTAATCTGTGAGCCACGAGGACTCAGCAATCCCATTACCATGGGTATCAAGACTAGCAAAGCTTAAGTAGGAAAGGAAGGGATAAGGTGGTGAGGTTGCAGCAGCGACTAAGCATGTATGGTGGCTAACATACGCAAATGAGAGCGAGAAGAGAATCAAAGGAACGGTCGTCAACTAGTAATGATCAAGAAGTGATCCTGAACTCCTACTTACGTCAGACATAACCCAGAGACCGTGTTCTCCTCTCGATCAACCCGAAAAGAGACACTCACGTTTCGCTTTACGGTTGGTGTATTTTAGAAGAGTTTACTCCAAGTTTACTACAACGGATATTAACAAATTCCCATCTGCCACATAACCGCAGGCACGGCTCTCGAAAGTTTTACCCTGCGGGTGTCCCAACAGCCCATGATAAGCTCTCGCGATCAACGAAGGATATTCCTTCTCCCGGGAAGACCCGATCGTCTCGGAATCCGGCTACAAGACATTTCGACAGCAATAAAACAAGACCAGCAAAGCCGCCCGGCGTGCCGACACCCTGATAGTAGCCGCGCGTATCTCGTCTCAGGGCACGACCGGATGAGCTAAGCGTACAGGTACCGACGTAACCCAAGTTGCCAAGGGATGGTCCCGCACGGTGCTCTAGTTTGGACCAACACTTAGACAAGCATTGGCCCGGGGGGGCTGAATAAAGATGACCCTTGGGTTAATTACTCCCAAGGGAAAAGTAGGTGGTGGTGAGGCAAAAGGTAAAACCAATGTCGGGCCTTGCTGGAGGAGTCTTATTCGAAGCGAACTGTCAAGGGGGTCCCATAAATCACCCGACCGCGTTAGGGACGCAAAAATCCGGGAACATAATACCGATATGACAGAAACTAGGGCGGCAAGAGTGGAACAAAACACCAGGCATAAGGCCGAGCCTTCCACCCTTTACCAAGTATATAGATGCATTATTAAATAACTATCTTATTGTGATATCCCAACAAGTAAACATGTTCCAACAAGGAACAACATCTCCGTGTTCCAACAAGGAACAAACTTCATCTTCACCTGCAACTAACAACGCTATAAGAGGAGCTGAGCAAAGCGGTAACATAGCCAAACAACGGTTTGCTAGGAATGGTGTCAAAGGTTAGAGGTTCATGGCAATTTGGGAGGCTTGAGGAACAGGTAATAGGTAGCGCAGCATAGCGATAGAACGAAGCAACTAGCATAGCAATGATAGTAGTGAGATCCAGGGTAGCGGTCATCTTGCCTGAAATCCCGCAAGGAAGAAGAACGAGTCCATGAAGAAGATGAGCGGATGAAGCCGAACCAAGCGTGACGAGCGAATCCTCACGACCACAGCAAACAGGAACTAATAAGAAGAAGCACACAACATAGTAAACACACCACACATGAACAAGGCATGATGCACAACCAAGCATGATGCATGACAAGACTACATGAAGCTACTCATGGCAAGAGATGATGCAAACAAGAGCAACACATCAAGGCAAGTTTAAATGAGGCCGGGAACAACATATAACAATTCCGGTAAGTCCTCATATGCAAATTTCGAAATTGGTCCAGATCTGAATAACTTTATGTTCAAGTTGTTAAACAGCAAGTTAAGATGCACCACAATGATCTACACTAAATTCTAGTCAAGTTACATATAAAGTTCATTAGATTCGGAGCTACGGCCTAGAAGATATGAGCAAAACAAGATAAACATGGCATTGATGCAAAATGCATACAAACATCAAGCAAACACCTCAAAACAAGGATGCAACATGATAATATGAAACTACATGCAAAACCAAGCAAGTTTCATATAGAGCACACTCAAAAGCAGCAGCGGTTCAACACATACACCCTATACAAGATATGGCAACAATCATCCAAAACAGCAACTAGGCATATTGCAAGCATCAAAACAACATGCTACAGGACCTCAACATAATAACAAAAGGCATGGGCATGATGTACAGGTAAAGCATTACAAAACATGAACACTGAGCTATCTCCAGAAATCACTAGAACATGCTCAAAAACACATGACAAGATTGCAAATAATAACAGTTTCAGGCATTGGCAGAAATAACATCAGGTTGCAATGTTTAGAGCTATGAAACAACATGTTACAGGAACTTATCATGGCAAACAAAGGCATGGCATGAATCTACTCAAAGCATAGAACAAAAGTCCCTTAGTGACCATAAGCCAAAAAGGATCAGAAAATATGATGGCACCCATGTAAACATGGCAAGTTATATTACAGATTTAAACATGGCAGGAACAACGATAAGTAGGCATGTTGGTGAGCTTGAACCACTCACCACAGAGCAATAAATGGCATGGCAAGGCAACCAACAGTAAGAAGACACGGCATAGAAGCTATACATGGCAAGATCAACATCCTAGCATACATGGATCAACCACAACAACCTTGGCAAAATTGAATAACATGTAAACAATCTGCCAGGAAACATTTTATAGCAAAAGTAGAGCTCGATTGACTCAAGCTAGGGCACTCCATAATTGCAAACAAGGGCATGGATGGATAGAGCAAGACATGCATAACAAAACATCCTTACTGAAGTATCTCAAAATATGCATGGATCCTCTCAGTAGCATCAAGTTAACATGGCATAAAAATATCAACAAAAGCAGGGCTGAAATCAGCAACATCAGGAAGCCTACTTTGCATGCTTGTGCTAGTCACCACATAGATCACAAAATACATGGCATACACCCCTGGAAAGATGGCATGGCATATTACAAAACACATGTAGGACTCAAGCCCATAGGATGCACACATCAATCATGCCAAAAATGACAAAGTGCATGTTACATTAAGAAGCGAAACTAACATCACATAGCACTCTTACAACAGCATTTAGGGAATCAAGATGAGCTCAAATGAAAATGAGGCAATGAGATGAAATGATCTAATCTTCGAGACGAACAATTTGACATATTACACGCGCAAAATGGAGCAACGATGACAGAGTTATGATGCGATGAAAATGCAACAAAATATGCAACAATTTCGGGGACTTCGTGGATTTTTACCCTCTCGAAAAGTCAACGGGACGGAGAGAAGCGGGACGGCCGGATCCAGGATGGGGAGGCGCGTTTGGTTGGTTGAATTGGTGGATCTGGTCCACCTGACCAGATCCGGCGAGGATGGCGGCGCCGGCGAGCTCTCGGCGAGGAGCTCCGGCGAGGAGGCCCATGGCGGCGCCGGGCGAGCTCGGCCGGGGTGGCGCGAGCAGCAGCGGAGGCCGGGCGGCGACGGCGACCCGCCCGGCCGGGTCAGCAGGCGTCGGCGGCAGAGGGAGCGATCGCCGGCGAAGCGGCGGCTCTCTCCGACAGGCGGCGGCCGGAGGCGGCGAAGGCGCGTTCGGGCCGGGGAGGCGGCCCGTTAGGCCCGTTGCGCCCGGGGTGGGCGACCTCGGGCCCGCCGAACTCTGGCGGCGGCGCGGGAGGAGAGAGAAAGCGCGGGAGGCCACGTGGCAGCCTCCCATTGGCTGCGGGCGGCGGCGGACATGTCCGGCGAGTGCGGGGACGATTTTAGGGTTTTGGGACCCGGATTGGACTGCGATTTTTGGAGGGGGAGGTGTTTATATAGGTAGAGGGAGCTAGGAGAGTCCAAATGAGGTGTGGTTTTCGGCCACGCGATCATGATCGAACGACCGAGAGCAAGGAGGGGAGTTTGCTGGGTTTTGGGCCACTTTGGAAGGGGTGTTGGGCTGCACACAAAAGAGGCCTTTGCGGTTACCCGGTTAACCGTTGGAGTACCAAACGACCTCCAAATGGCACGAAACTTGACAGGCGGTCTACCGGTGCTATACCAAGGACGCTTGACAAACCTCGGTCCATTGCGAGACCGTTTAATACCCACACACGAAAAGAGGTAAAAGGCGCCGGAGACATAGGAGTGCGGATTGCAAAAGCGGACAACGGGAAAATGCTCGGATGCATGAGACGAACACGTATGCAAAATGAAATGCACATGATGACATGATATGAAATGCATATGATGACATGGCAAAGTGCAACACACAAGCAAATGACATGGCAACGACGACAAATAATGGCGGACACACAGCGCATCGAATCCAGGCGTTACACATGCCACCTAGGAACAAGATAATTTACAATATCAATTCCGGTAACAATATCTCAAATGTACACATTTTCTCGCTAGTAATATACACATAGAATATTACTCCCCATAATGTGATACCAATTAAAGATAAACAAGAGGCAAAATAAAGACCCAACACGAGATAATTAATGGACAAATTAGAATTTGAATTTCTCATGAGAAGACATACCACATAGAGACTAGATAATCTTGTAATATAAATACTAGATGGTATTACTCATGTACACACATTTATAGGATTGTGAGGTGTACAAAGCACATCACTCCCCCATAATGGGATATTCCATTAATCTCTCACAAGAGCCAACTGAGATACAAACAAGATGCATAAAAGCTCAACGAACGACACACATGTACATGAAGTGCAAACCAACATACATAAACTTGATTACTCAAGATAAGCAATTTGGAGACACAACACATACAAACACATGCAAGGAACAAAACCAAAACATGCAAAGGGCAAGTAACTTTCAATGTAAACAATTTAAGTACAAGTTACATAAGGAGGCACATTGGATATAAGATAGAAACTTGATAACCCAATTGACTTGGCTTGAGACAATAAGAATGATGAAGTCCCTTAATTCTTCATAATGTAGCCAAATCTCCAATGACCTCCAACAACACCTATCGATCAAGTTTGAGCTAGTTGGTCCCCAACCAAGTTGGGTCCTAAGAGGTTAGTCACAATAGGCAGCTACATAAATGGTTCTTTGCTTCAAACCGCTTTGAGTACCAACAAACTTGGCAACCACATTGACAACCTTATCCTTCCCAAGAGAATAGACATCATCAATAATAATTGGGTTGGATAAGTTACCACTAGTGCATGAAGAAGCGAGGTGACCTTTCTCACGACATATGTAGCAACATCTACTCTTCACTTTCTTCTCACTTGATTTCTCAACTTGAGAAGCATTAGCTTGAGTCTTCTTGGGAAGAGGCCTTTCTTCAACTTGAGGTTGAGCATGAGAATGCACTTGTAGTCGCTTCCCTTGTTGCTTGTCACTAACGGCCTTCTTCTTCAATGGGCAAGATCTAACATGATGCCCTTCAATTTTGCACTTGAAGCAAATAATCTTGGCCGAATTCTTGACGTATTCTTGGCCCTTCTTCTTGTTCATCTTGGAATTCTTCTTCTTGTTGGAGTTGAATCCAAGTCGACTTTTGTCATTGGGGGATTTTTGCACACTCAAGATATTGTTGAGTGTGGATTTCCCTTCATGACACTTTTCCATGTCTTTCTTCAAGGAAGTGACTTGGGCCTTGAGTTCTTTGATTTCCTCTACATGGTTAGTCTCAACACAAGTACTAGAGGAAGTATAAGCTTCATCATTGGAGCAACAAGGCAAGGAAAGCAATTCATCACAAGATGCACCAATGTTATGCATAGGCAATTACGAGGACTAGCACAAGGCAATATAGCATTTTGACTAAAAGTAGTGCTAATGGCCACATGAGGCTCACTCGATGTTACCTTAGCAATCATAGCCTCATGAGCTAACTTTAGCACATTATGGGATACTAGGAGATCATCATGAGAGCTTGTGAGCTTTACATGATTTTCTTCCAACATCCCATAATTGCTAGATAACAACTCAAGTTGAGCCCTTAGCTCAACATTCTCCTTCAATATGGATGCTTCACAAGAGATAGAGTTAGTAGCACAAGCATCATCATTAGCAACAAGAGGAGAAGACAACTTGGCAAGCTCTTTTGAATATGAAGCTTTAAGTTGAGCATGAGACTCGGTGAGTTTGATGAGCTCACCCTTAATGACCCTTGAGCCATTTTCGAGGTGCTCAAAGTCCTCAAGGAGTTTAGCATGCGCCACTTCAAGCTCCTCATTTTAGTTTCAAAATCATTGGCCACCTCAAGAGCTCTATCACGAGATTCCCTCACTCTAGATAATTCTAGAGCAAAAGTCTCCTCAAGAGATTCCTTGGTGGTTTGTTCAAGTTCAAGAGCTTGAGAGAGGTTCAAATCTCATTAGCGTAATCACGCTCATGACCTTCCATTTGATCAATGGTGACCTCATGCTCCTCAAGACGAGATTCCAACTCATCAATATATTTCTTGCCCTCAATAGCAATAGACATGATTTCCATGAAGTTGGAACGAGCAATTGTATTCTTAAGAAGAGCTTTAAAAATCATTTCCCCCTTAATTTTTAAGGAGGCAACATTATCATTCTCTTCATCATAATCAACATCATCATCATTCTTGCCATCATCAATATCATCACAAGATATATTGGGATTCAAAGTGGGAGATACCTTTGAAGCCTTGGCCATAAGGCAAAATGCAATAGATGCTGATGTAGGATCCCTTGAAACACCATTCAAGACCACATCTTGTTCCATGGAGTGTTGGGTTTCCTCTACATTGTTAGCACAACAACTCGTGGAAAAACATGCATTTTTATTATGGCAACAAGATATAGCAAGCATATCATCATGAGATTTAGTCAAGCAATTTCTACATGATATGCAAGGACTATCAACACAAGCATGTGAAACATGTAAGGTGCTCGAAGTGTTAAAGTCCAAAGAGAGACCATTGCAATAAGATAATGATGAAGGATCACCAAGAACAAGCACACTATCATCATTGCAATGACCACCACTACTCACCCCAGCATTACCTTGTGGCAATCCACATGTGGGTGAAGTAGAAGAAGTTGAGAAGGCAACACGGCCGGAGGTGGAGGGAGAACAATCATCCCCACAAATCTTGGACACACCACATTTATCTTGAAGCTTTGTCCATAACTCATGAGCATCCGGGCACGGCATGAGTTGAAATATAACTACATTGCTCAAAGCATCGAAAAGCACATTAGAAGCTTGAGCATTGAGATAAGAGTTTTGTCATCCTCTAAAGATAATCTTTGGGGATCCTTTGGAGGAGAAAACCCATATCTACAATTCGCTCTAGATTTGGGTCCATGACCCTAAAGAGATTAAGCATGAATTACCCAAACAACAAAATTTGTGCCATTGAAACTAAGAGTGTCGAGAATCCTAATCCCTAGTCGACATCTTTACTCTCTAGGCGGTTAAGCCTAACAAAGAGAGACGAGGCTCGATACCAATTGAAAGATCATGGATGTTGCCTAGAGGGGGGTGAATATGCTCTTTAAAATAATTACAGTTGAGGCTTGAACAAATGCGGAATAAACCTAGCGGTTAATTTGTCAAGCACAAAACCTACAACAACTAGGCTCACCTATGTGCACCAACAACTTATGCTAAGCAAGAAAAACTACTTAGGTGATAGCAAGATATATGACAAGAAACAATATGGCTATCACAAAGTAAAGTGCATAAGTAAAGGGCTCTGTAAGAGATAACCGAGGCACGCCAAGACAGCGATGTATCCCGGTTCACACCCTTGCGGATGCTAATCTCCGTTTGGAGCGGTGTGGAGGCACAATGCTCCCAAGAAGCCACTAGGGCCACCGTAATCTCCTCACGCCTCGCACAATGCAAGATGCCGTGATTCCACTAAGGGACCCTTGAGGCGGTCACCGAACCCGTACAAATGGCAACCCTTGGGGCGGTCACAGTACAAATCAAATTGCTCGGGACGATCTCCACAACCTAATTGGAGACCCCGACGCTTGCCCGGAGCTTTACACCACAATGATTGAGCTCCGAACACCACCAACCGTCTAGGGCGCCCAAGCACCCAAGAGGAACAAGCTCAAGGGCACCAAGCACCCAAGAGTAATAAGCTTCTCAACTTGTAACTTCCAGGTATCACCGTGGAGAACTCAAACCGATGCACCAAATGCAATGGCAAGGGCACACGGAGTGCCCAAGTCCTTCTCTCTCAAATCCCACCAAAGCAACTAATGCTAGGGAAGAAAATGAGAGGAAGAACAAGAAGGAGAACACCAAGAACTCCAAGATCTAGATCCAAGGGGTTCCCCTCACATAGAGGAGAAAGTGATTGGTGGAAATGTGGATCTAGATCTCCTCTCTTTTCCCTCAAAACTAGCAAGAATCCATGGAGGGATTGAGAGTTAGCAAGCTCGAAGAAGGTCAACAATGGGGAAGAACACAAGCTCAAAGGATAAGGTTCATTGGGAAGAAGACCCCTTTATAGGACCTCCGAATCCAACCGTTATGTGCTCAGGTCGTGCACAAGCGGTACTACCGCTTAGCACGGTCAAAACAGCCAACGAGAGAGAAAACATGAGTTTTGGTCCTGAGCAGAAGTAGCCACGGAAGTAGCCATGGTAGTACTGCTCCAGCGGTAGTACCGCTCCCAAGAGCGTAGTAAAAATTACTTCCGCTCCTGTCCGCGGTAGTACCGCGCAGCCTTTCGTAACACCAAAACTGACACAACTTCTGCAAACGGACTCTGAATTCGATGAAACTAAGTTTGTTGGAAAGCTAGCGACAAGGGCTAACTCAATATTGATAGAAATATCAATAAGAAGAAAATGAGAAAAGGACCAAAAGAAAATGGTGAGAACCCTTCCTCGGATAAGACCGATAAAACCTCCAACACGAAAACATCAAAGAAGACGCATGCAAACTCCGTTTTTGATGAACTCAAGCTTGTCATCAAGATGACCATAAGATCTAAGACTCACAAAGAGAACCAAACAACAACCAAGAAACATGATGCAAGGATGCAATGGTTTGAGCTCTCGACGAACGATACGATCAAGCTACTCACTTGAGAGCCCCCCTTGATAGTACGGCTATCGATCCTATAACCCGGTCTCCCAACTACCACCATGAGACCGGTAAAATAGAAAACCTATCAAGGAAAACCTTTGCCTTGCACATGATCCACTTGAGCTAGATGATGGCGATCTTGTCCTCCTCAAGATGGACCACCTTTCTTGATTGCGGTGGGTCGATGGAGACTAGATGATTGCTCCCCATACTCCACTATGGGTGAGCCACTCTTGACACATCTTCACAAGTCCATTGACACCATAATGGATGGCAAGCTTCAAGCACTTGATCTCTTCGTGATGCTCCACTTGAATTGCACACAACAATCTTGATGACGATCACCACTTGATGTCATCCTCTCCATGGGTTGAGTGATATCTTCCTCTTGACGCAAGCCCATGAACACGTACCTAACCCCACATAGAACTCTCACATAGACCATGGGTTAGTACAAAAAGCACAATGGACAATGCTTACCATGCCATGGGATCACTTGATCCCTCTCGGTACATCTTTTACACTTTGTGAGTTGATGAACTTGATTCACTCTTGACTTAGTCTTGATCAACCTTGAATCTTTCCAACTCTCTTCATTTGGATGATGTCTTGAAGGTAAACATGAATGATCACACAATCTTCTTCTTCAAGACATGCTTGCAATAAGCTCAACTCTCACATGACCAATCTTTGGATAATTCCTTAATAGCACCTTGGTCAACACAAACTCTCCTTGAAACGAACACCTGTACTCCAAGAAAAGCCTATGGACAAAACCTTCAAATATAACTCAAGGCAACCATTAGTCCATAGAGATTGTCATCAATTACCAAAACCAAACATGGGGGCACCGCATGTTCTTTCACATGTGAATATGACACGCCTTCCTGTTTTTGGTACATACTACATCTGCCTATCACACCATGTTCTTACATCAAACTCTGTTCTTGTGTATCCTGCGTCTATAAACATGATGAGACAACACGCGTGTGGGTTAATATGAGGCGCAATTCTCTTATAAAGAATGCAATTTCATCCTCTCCACATGATTCTCAAGAAACAACAAGCCTAAATGAAGATATTGAACGTTGCTCTGTGCACAAGACAACACTTCCCTACACCACCATCACATGTGCTTGCTCCAACTTGCATGTGATATGTAGTTGCATGTTGCATACGGTGTCTAGCTTGTAATGCTTCTAATTAGGGTAAATTGCATCTGCTTAGTTTACACACTATACCTGTGAATATGACATGCCTTCCTATTTTTGGTACACACTACATCTATGTGTTAACCTTGTTCTTACATGAAACTACCTCTCTTCTGTATCCTGCATCAATCACTTACAATGAGTCACCTTTATTCGTTGCATATTGCATATTATTTCTAGCCTATTGCCATGCATTGCTTCTAATTTGGTCAAATACATTTGTTAGGGCACCCTTTTAATTTGGCAGAGTGATACTGGTTTCATCTTTCATATGGTTTCTAGCTTGCATCGATTCTAACAAGTTCAAGCACCTTGTGCTTAGTTTACACTTTATACATCATACACGTCAATATGTCACGCCATCCTATTTTTCATACATATTCCATCCTCCTATCATGCGGCTGCCTTACATGAAAGTAGTGTTCGTCAGTATCATGCATCAATAAGTTCTGAAGAGCAAATTTTATTCTTTTTTCTTGTGGGTTTGACTTGACAAGGCAAAATCAAGAAAGAGGAAGGAAAAGAGTAAGGAAGGCGATGATGGTGGTCCTCTGCAGCAACGTAAACGGAGCATCTGTACCGATTCTCCTTGTACTGATAGTGCATTACATGGTCCAAGTCTCCGCTCCCCTACTCCACCATCCAAGGTGCTTGCTCTAACTTGGCAGTGTGATATCTGGTTGCATGTTGCATATGGTGTCTAGCTCGTATTGCTCCTAATTAGTGTAAACTGCATCTGCTTAGCTTACACATGATACATGTGAATATGACACGCTTTCCTGTTTTTGGTACATACTATATTTGTCTATCACACCATGTTCTTACATGAAACTACTCTTCTTGTGTATCCTGCATCAGTCACTTATGATTGGACACCTTTAAGTTGGCAGTGTGATATTGGTTTGCATCTTGAATATGATTTCTAGCATGTATTGCTTCTAGTTTGATGAACGCCACCTATGATGAGACAGTTTTAACTTGGCAGAGTGATATTGATTGCACCTTCCATATGGTGTCTTGCAGTGTTTCTAATTTGTTGAAGTGCCTTACCTTAGTTACCACATCATAGGTGTGAATATGTCAAGCCGTCCATTTTTTCGTACATATTCCATCCTCGTATTATGACTTTGCCTTTCATTAGAGTAGTGTTCACAATTATCATGCATGAATGAGTTACGAAGAGCAAATGATATTCCTTTTCTTGTTGGTATGAGTATGACCTCACAATGCAAAATCAATAAAGCTGAAGGAAATTGGCAAGGAATTGGATGATGGTGGTCCTTCCGAGCAACTGAAATGGAGGTTCTCTACAGATTCTAGTCCGCCATTCTCCCAACAAGATTCGCAAGACAATGCAAGGCTAGACAGTCAACGTAGCTGTGTAGATGATGAGCACATCTCCCCTACTCCACCATCACAGGTGCTTGCTCTAACTTGGCACCATTATATGTGGTTGCATGTTGCGTATGATGTCTAGCTTGTATTGCTTCTAACTTTGTTGAATTGCATCTGCTTACTTTACACATAATGCCCGTGAATATGACATGTGTTCCTGTTTCTACATCAGACTACTATTCTTGCATATCCCGCATCAGTCACTTATGATAAGGCACCTTTAAGTCGCCACTGTGATATTGGTTGTGTCTTGCATATGATTTCTAGCATATCTGCTTCTAATTTGTTGAAGCATCCATACAGTTTGAACTTGGCGAGTGATATTGGTTGCATCTTTCATATGGTGTCTAGCTTGCGTTGCTTCTAATTTGTTGAAATGCCTTCCTTAGTTACCACATCATAGGTGTGAATATGTCACACCATCCTATTTTTCATACATATTCCATCCTCGCATCATGTGTTTGCCTTTCATCCGAGTAGTGTTCACAAGTATCATGCATGAATGAGTTCAAAGAGCGAATTTTATTCCTTTTATTATCGGTTTGACTTCACAATGCAAAATCATTACAGCTGAAGGAAATTAGTTCGGCGGTGGATGATGGTGGTCCTTGAACAACTCAAATAGGAGTCTCTACAGATTCTACTCCGCCATCCTCCCAACAAGATTCGCAAGACAACACAAGGCTGGACAGTCAACGTGCTGTGTAAGATGATGAGCACATCTCCCCACGCCACCATCGCAGTGCTTGCTCTAACTTGACACTATTATATGTGGTTGCATGTTGCGTATGATGTCTAGCTTGTATTGCTTCTAACTTGAATTGCATCTGCTTACTTTACACATAATGCCTGTGAATATTGCACGTGTTCCTATTTCTAGAACATACGTGTACATGATGAGCACATCTCCCCTACTCCACCATCACAGGTGCTTGCTCTTACTTGGAACTGTTATACGTGGTTGCGTTTTTCGTATGATGTCTAGTTTGTATTGCTTCTGATTATGTAGAATTGCATCTGCGTAGCTTACAACTTATACCTGCAACGATCACTTACCCATAAGACACATTTAACTTGGGACTATGATGTAGGTTGCATCTTGCATTGTCTTCTAGCTTGTACTGCTTCTAATTTCTTGAAATGGCACTTACAAAGAGACACTTTTTACCTGATAGAGTGATATTGGTTGCATGTTCATATGGTGCCTAGCTTTCATTTCTTCTAATTTTGTTGAAATGCCTTCCGCTTACTGTTTTTTCATACATATTCCATCCTCCTATTGTACGTGTGAATATGAAACACTGTCTTTTTTTGTATATATTCCATCCTCCTATCCTGCGCTTGCCTTACATCAAAGTAGTGTTCGTCTGTATCATGCATCAACCAGTTAGGCAGAGCTAATTTTATTCATCTTCTTGTGGTTTTGACTTCATAAGGCAATATCGAAAATAGGAAGGAAAAGAGTAAGTAAGGGGATGTTGGTGGTACTCACTTTTGATGCAAACAAAGACTCGCACCGATGCAAACAAAGACTCTCTAGATTTGCCACTGCTACTGCTAATGAAGTTGAAGTCCCAAGTCCACATGATGAGTTCATCTCTCGCGCTCCACCATCGCAGGTGCTTGCTCTAAGTTGATAGTGTGATAATTGGTTTCATGTTGCATATGTTGTCTAGTCTGTATTTCTTCTATTTTGATTAAATTGCACCTGCTGAGTTTATATGTTATACATGTGCATATGACATGGCTTTCTGTGTCTAGAATACACTGCATCTATCTATCATACCATGTTCTTACATCAAAATACTGCTTGTGTATCCCGCATCAAGAACTCATGATTGGGCGCTTTTAACATGGCAGTTTGATAGTGGTTGCATCTTGCATTGATTTCTCGTTGTCTTGCTTCTAATTTTTGAATTGCCACTTATGACAAGGCAGTTTTAACTTGGCGAGTAATATTGGTTGCATCTCTCATATGGTGTCTAGCTTGCATTACTTCTATTTTCTTGAATATCATTCTCGCTTAGTTTGCACATTGTAGCTGTGAATATGTAATGCTGTCTGTTTTTATTACATATTCCATCCTCATACGGTTGTCTTACATCAAAGTATTGCTTGTCTCATATCATGCATCAATGAGTTCGAAGAGTGATTTTATTCTTTTGTGTTGTGGGTACAACTTGACATGGCAAAGTAAAAAAGAGCAAGGAAAATAATATAGTAGGGAGTGTCATACTCGTCGGGTGAAACGGAAAAGGTTCTGCCATCGAGATTCTGCTGGTACTTATAGTGCAAAGAGAAGGTCCAAGTCCACCGCTAAATCTACAAACACAGTATCACCGCTCCACCAGCAACATCCGCTTCAACTGTACCAGCATCTCAACCAGTTACTGTTCGTTTGCTCGGAACTGGCGGTTCCCAAGCTGCCTTCACACCTAACACTACTTCCGAAGCAGCCGACACAACAGGACTTGGCAAGATCAGATGAACCTCATGAGCATCAACACCAAGGCGGTACTGACGAGTCAAGTTGCGATTGCATGCTCCTTTATATGTACTCTCAGCTTTGATGTACACTAACACTTTCCATATTTGTTGTTGAACTAGCACCACGCGCAAGCGAAAGCAGACATTAGGGATAATGCTTGACAGATTAACAAAATCTAAAGGAGGAAGAATGGAGATCCATTTTGAGGCAGGTTTAAAAGGCCACGTGATGCTGAGTCAACCAAATTAGTATTAGAGGCAGCCGTTGCCGTTAGGTGTCATGCGCGTATCCTCCCAGCGTGGATCGATGCAGGAATGAGAAAGACAATACCGGTTTAACACCTTCCTTGACCATTTATCCGTAAGTAATGTTGTTCATCGCAATTAGTAATATTGTCTTGCTTTGTCCCATACTTTCTAGCTTCATCCTAATAAGAATCACATTCTTTTTTCAACAGATGAGGTTCAAGTTGGATCTGAAAGATGATGCAACTAAACAAGCATGCACTCATGTTTTTCAGTCTGCTCAGCGACAGTATCGGTACCACCTTAGAAAAATCTCACTTTGAAGGCAAGGCTAACAATGAAATCGCCCAAACATCTCCAGTGGAATATATTACAGATGAAGACCGGACAGCCTCGTTAAACACTGGTGCGATCCAAAAGTATCAGGTAGGCTATATGTATTTGATCAGACCACATATTGAACTTGTATTTATGTATGTGCCTTACAAGTGTATCTTCTTCTAGGCTAACTATCTGAAGAACAAAACCAACCGCTCTAAAGTAAAATTCCAACAGACAACAGGATCTCGTAGCTATATTGCACAATTGCAAGGCTTATGTAAATAGCTGCTACTTCCTTCTTTTTGTGTGCCATATTATCGTATCTATATTGACTTGTTCCAAATCTGAGGAAAGTCCGTGCGGACCAAAAGAACTGAACCGAATCGATTGCAAATCTTCAAGGATTGCCACACCAGCAAGATGAATGGCATGAGCACACCAGTTCAAGCCGCTGTTGTAAGTCCTTACTCCTCCCGCCTTGAACTGATTGAGTACTTGTGATGTGTTCATTTAACTACTTGGTTTGCAGCCAATGTCGATTACTCTGTTCACTTTTATACACAATTGTCTTAACGTATCATTTCACCTTACATGGTTTAAAAGAGATGAAGGATATTCTTTTGGTCTTGATCGTAATCTAGTTGCTATGTTCACGTCAAGCACACAATGATAAAATAGCCTGTTTGTTTTATATCTGTTTGCCCATGATATGAATGATGTCATACTATGTTCATCCTACTTTAAACCATGTCTCTTTATCCTTAGATGTCAACGAATGTGAGGAAATAGACAATACAAGAGGCATGCTACATGGACATATGTTCGAAAGTGATTTTATTATGTAGTTGGCACTACAATACATGCTAATGTATTACGGTAGTTCACCAAAATAAGTTATGTATAAGCGTTTAACCTACTTTGTTTGTTTGTTCACCAAAATAAGTTATGTACACTAATCTACAAGTTCAAACTTTTGGAAGCTATGGAACAAATGATTGAACAGCCACAACCACTGAAGGTGTGAAGGCTAATCTGAGCACAATGTCACCTCTTGCTGCGGTCGTCGGTATCTCTCCACTAACGGTGCAAAAGCACCTTCTGCGTAATTCAGGTTGGTTGTCAAGGTAACCTCGTCCAAATCGCCCTCTTGAACAAAATCTTCCTGCTAGAGCAGTGATATATCTGTGCTCCGGACACAAGTCCAATCCCTAATGGGCGTTGTTTGAAACAAGAATAGTGGTTGAGAAATGTCGTCAAGATATGAATGGTTTTGAAACCAGACTATCGAGACATTAAGCCGTTGTTGAAGAGCAATGGCGGAAAAAGGTGGAGATCGTCTTTGCTCCATCAGATTCTACACTGAAACATTAGCACTCAGGTCAAATGATCGTGCTTCTATACATCGATGGTGCTTTTATCCGGAAGGATGTAAACTTTATGCCAACAGGCCTTTTGTTGTATGATTGGAATTTATTTTGTTGTGATACAACATTTATGATGCCACAGGCTGCAGTAATTACGACGCTATT
>JAHIAM010007520.1:0-21969 GCA_021605205.1 Aegilops longissima | reverse complement strand
CGATGTCGGAAAGCAAGAAGATGGAAAATTCCTAGACGGTCCGATGCTGCGCTTAAATGCCAGCTGGTTGTGCACACCTTTCCAGATTTTAAGACGCTGGTGGATAAGGCCATTACCTTGGAAAATGAGAGACGAGCTTGGAAGATTTCCGCAAGTGAAAAAGGGACCAGACTAATCATGCCCGCAACCACCGTATCAAGACAGATGTTCGTAAAAGTTGACACCCAAACCCACGACAAACGCCTCACGCCCAATCAAGAATTTCCATGCAAGGGACAAGGAGTTCACATACCGCCAGGCGCATTTGCTACGCTAGGAGAAGAAGGGCACTATGCCAAGCAGGCCCCAAGCCAAGGAACTCGACCCCAAAGCCGAACAACGGAGGCAATAATTCGCGCCAAAGCACAACAATTTCAACCCAAATAACATCCACAGAAGGGTCATCTGAACCACGTGACCAAAGAGGAAGCACGAATGCCCCGATATCGTACTCGCACGCTTCGTCAACACAATACCGCCATGGTTTTGTTTGATTCTCGAGCTTCACTCATTCATTTCAAAAGTTTTGCCTTGCAAAATAAATTTTCGATGCTTCCTTGGAAAAATCAATGACCATCAAGTCCCCTGGATTGCTTAGTTACCCGTAGTTATTGCCAAGGTGTGGTTATTGAGTTTGAAGGGTTGAAGTTTCACGCCAACCTTATTGTGTTGGAAAATAAAGGACCGGATGTCATCTTAGGGATGGATTGTTAACCACCAACAAAGGTTTTATTGACTCGCTTCAACAGGATCGTAATTTCACCCACCACCACGGGAAGATAATAAAAGTTGCAGCCAAAGAGAGAAAAATATCCCGCAACCGAGATTGAACAAGGTGGATATTTCTGAATTAAGCAAGGTTCCAGAGGTGTGAATTTCCGATGTATTTCCAAGAACTACGTGCATGCTACTGCACGAGAGATAGAATTCAGCATTGAGCTAGCACCGAACCGCCTCCCATATACAAGAAACCATACAGAATGGCACCATCCGAATTGGTAGAATTGAAGAAGCAAATAAAAGAATTACTAGACAAAGGTTATATACTGAGCCAGCTCCTCACCTTGGGGTTCACCAATTTTATTTGCCAAAAAGAAGGATGGAACATCGAGGTTGTGCATAGACCATCGAGCACTTAATATGGTCACAATAAAGAACAAATACCCGATGCCACGGATAAATGATTTATTTGATCAGCTCGCCAGCCAAGGTATTCTCAAAATTGACTTGAGGTCGGGATACCATCAATTAAAGGTACGAATGTAAGATATTCCCAAGACATCATTCACCTCCGACACGGATTATATGAGTTCACCGTAATGCCATTTGGACTAACGAACGCTTCAAGATATTTTGTTCACCTCATGAACAAAGTATTTATGAAGTTTATGGACAAGTTTGTTGTGGTATTTATCGATTATATTCTAATATACTCCAAGACACCGTAAGAGCACGCTGAACATCTCCGAATTGTACTAGGGGAACTCAGAGACATCAATTGTACGCTAAATTCAGCAAGTGTGAATTTTGGCTAAGGCAAGTAGGTTTTCCGGGCCACGATCGACCCAAGAAGGTATTGCCTTAGACCCGAAAAGTCAGGTACGATTTGGCTGGAAACCACCAGCCAGACGGACGCATTTAAGTTTCTTGGGAATGGCAGATACTACCAAGATTTATTGAAGGATTCTCCACCATAGCAAAGCCAATGACACAAATGCATTCAAGAAAGACAAGAAGTTTGAATGGACTAAGCTATGTAGAAAAGTTTCCAAGAATTAAAAAGGAAATTAACGACAAAGACCGTGATTAATTGTACCGTATATACACAAGAATTTTGAAGGGATATGACGCATCCCTAAGGGCCTCTGATGCGTGTTGATGCAAGAAGGCAAGGTAGTCGACATGTCTCCTGCATAACTTCACAAGCATGAGGAAAATTATGTCGGATTTCGGGTTCCCAGCACTCCTTGAGGTTCAACATCTGCAAGCACTGGGAGATCCAACCTCCACCGCCTCGCACCTCGGCCAATCGCTGGGACCTAAAATACTAAACGGAACAAAGACAAGAGACACGAGATTTATACTCGTTCGGGCCACCATTGTGGTGTAATACCCTACCCAGCAGTGTGGTGTGGTGGATTGCCTCTGGCCGATGGAGGAACAATACAAGGAAGAACAAATTTCGTGAGGTCTCTCGTTTGGCGGGTGCGCTGAATCGCTAGGTGGTGTTCAAATGCTTCTAGCTATCGGGTTTCTTGATGAGGATTCAGCCTTCCCGCCTGGGGTGGCTACTCCTATTTATAGGCGAAGGCCCCGGGCCTCTTCCAAATATTGAGCGGGAAGGGCGCCAACAATTGGCCATTTTGAAGGGGAACAACGGGTACACTTATCCCGACTAAAGTTGGTCCTCGCCGCCAAAGGCTCGTGATGACGCTTGCTTTGGCTCTCCACAATGACTTTCTCAAACTGCTATTGGTCTTGGTCTTGTTGCAATCAAACGGATGCCTTTGCTTGGATGCTTCGGCCGCGCTTGCTTCCTTTGCACCAAAGAGGAAAGGAGGACATCACATGGGATGGCGCTCGGACCGGGCGCTCTTTGGTCGTCATGGTTATAGCCATGGGCACCTCGCGAGGTATCTCGCCTTGAACACTCCACCTCCCATGAGCCAGCCCGACGAGGCCGTGCTCGAGGAAGCTCTTGTCGTCCGCTTCCGCGAGGCTTGGCCTCGCGAGGGTCTTGAGCTTATACCGATGAAGATGTGGGCCAGGCTGGCCTCCTTCGAGCCACGCCGCAGGGCCGCAAGCAGTGCAAGTTTGGGGACCCCTGCTCCTGTAACGCCGACAAGAGCCCCTGCCCACCTGGCGCGCCCGAATCTCTGGCCGCAGAGGCGTAGAGGCGAAGGCAAGGGAGCGGTCAAGGGCCCTAACAGCTCGCGGTCTTGGGCGACGCTGGGAGTGCGTTGATTGACGCGCGGCGGCGTCAGCAGACCACGTGAGTTGATAACAGAGAGATCTTCCTTGCCTCCTTTACTTTCTCCGCTTGCTGCTCAGATCCCCTTCTGCGCCTTCTCTCGCTTCCAAGATCTTCAGATACCACAAGTGCATGGTTCTAGCCAACATGGCGCCGCCAAGCCCTTGGCCGAGCTTGGTACTTCCCGCTTTGACCCGCTTAATGTGTCAGGGCGAATACCTGCAAGCGCACGGATGGCGGAGGCGCTAGGGCGCCAACGGAACGGAGGCTTCAAGCTTGCCTCGGCTCTCGAGGGTCTGGGAGTACCTTCTACCCGCTCTTCGTGAGCGCCCATCATTGCTGGTCCTGTGCCTCCTTTCTCGAAGTTCTTCTT
The DNA here is from genome assembly GCA_021605205.1 of Aegilops longissima. Classification (NCBI taxonomy): domain Eukaryota; kingdom Viridiplantae; phylum Streptophyta; class Magnoliopsida; order Poales; family Poaceae; genus Aegilops; species Aegilops longissima. Next base: position 18,586 of record JAHIAM010007520.1, on the reverse strand, counting down.
CTCCGCCCTCCGCCACTACAACATTCAAGCTTTGCACCTCCATCCCAACTCCATCCTTCTTCCGCAATCTTCGCTACTACTTGTGAGGCCCATGTTGGGGTGAAGCCCTCGGTGGCCTTGTTGGCGCCCATTATTTCTCCCTCCGAACCTCCTCCTGCAGGTTCCGCCCACAAGGCACGAAGCCACGACACGGGCGGAGCCATCGCCATTTCAAACCCTGGGAAGCGGATTGAGGGCTTCAGAGCAGTGGGTCTTGGTGGATGCTGGGCGATCCACCTCGGCCGATCCTCCCCACGGAGCACCCCGCGAGCTCCCGACGACGGGTCCCGAGTGGAGCTTCGATCCCCGCCAAGGTCAGTGCCGAGAAGATGGACGCAGATCCGGCCGGCCAACGCGGGCGCGCGCGAGCCGAGGACCGGCACCTGCCGAGGGAGTTCCTAGAGCATCAACTAGCCCGCTTTCACAAGCATTCGCCTCCGGATGTGGAGGCCTCACTCGAGCCCCGTGGTCCCGGCCGGGCGAGGATCTCGGCCGGGTCCTCCAGCCCTGGTTGGGGGCGATGGCGAGATCGAGGGCGCCTGCCGCCTTGTTCCTTCGCGAGGATTGGGAGTGTAGTGGGGCCCATGCCTGGCTCACTGGGACGGCCTGCCGGTGGAGGCTCCGGAGGACCACAGGACGGTTCCTCCGCCGACTCAAATAAGAGGGGTGGAGGAAAGAGAGCCGGGAGAGGGGTTGATCTCGGGCGGAGTCAAGGCCTCCCTTCGGCCAAGCAGGCAGTCCCGTGACTCTCCACCTCCCCTGTGAGTGATGACGACGAGGATGAGGATGAGCAGGGAGGCGAGGCCCGCCCGATCCTGGAAGGACCGGACTGGCTGGTCCTCAAGGTCCGCCTGCCCCGGCGATCCGCAGACGCGCTTCCCGCCCCGTCCCTTGAAGTCGATCCCCGGCAGCCGGCCTCGGCTTCAAGTATGGCCGAGGCCCAAGCTCATGAAGCGATGACCAAGAAGTGCTTGATTCTTGTTTTATTCCTTGCTTTGTCAGCCGAGGCTTGATATCTCGTGATTCTTGGCTAGGTCTGGCGCCAAGGGCCAAGAAGCCAAGTGAGCTCCCGCATGCCATCCGGGCAGCGCCCGCCCGCCAAGGAAGGCGGATGGCAAGACATCGCCTCCTGCCCGGTCATCTCGCGAGGCCCGGGCGGAGTCGGCCGGGCGAAGCTCAAATTTCATGGCCTAAGCGCACTTCGAGGTGTTCCTGCCTAATGCCGCCACGCTAGCTGTTAGCGCGCAGCAGTCCTCCGCTCGCGACAATGCGTGGTTACGCCGTCGTCCTTCTCCTCCTACTTCCACCAACCGTCGCCTCCGACTCCTCCCACCGTCCCGGATCGTGCCGCCGAACTGGACCACGGCGGCAAGATCTTCAGCGCCGACCGCCAGGCGAGCTGCTGAGCCGGCCTTCGCCGGCACCGCCTCGACGCTCGATTCGCCAGCGGGCGCTGGTTCAGTGCTTCAACGGGTTTAAGCAGGAGAAGCAAAGCTGTCCGTGAGGCTAAGATTGCCCGTGATGCTGCCTCGGGAGGCAGCTAGTATCCAAGGTCGCTGTGAGATGCCGGAGAGCGAATCAAGGCCTCGCAGTAACCAGCTTGCCGAGGAGGCCCGGGCCCGCCAGAGCAGGAGGAAAGCATGAAGGTTTCGCGAGGCGGCCGCTGGCGACCGGGAGGCTAAGCTCAAGAAGCGCCGCCACACCGCTTAGGGCGAGGGTGAGGTGGAGTCGGAGGCGAGGAAGGTCGAGCTGGACGACAAGGCGCTGGTTCTGCAGCAAGATCGCGTGGCCTTTTGCGAATATGGAGGTGAAGGTCGCTTTGTCAAGACGTTACCGACAGCGCCTCGGAGAGTTCGGCCGCCGGGCGCCGAGATGGTCTCGCCGCGCCGCTTCCTTCCTGTTCGCGCGCTTCTGAAGATGTCACCTTGCCTTTGGCCCCACGGCCGGAGGCCGAGGCGCGGTGTCGTGTCTTCGCGGGTAATCGACGCTGGTCCTCACCACATCTACCTTCGCGATCCGAAGCGCCGACCCGACAGCCTCGGCTGGAGCCGCAAGCGGCGCAGCATGTAGCTGCCGCCGTTATGGGATCGCTATGAGGCTCACTGGGAAACTCCGGCCTTCGTAACTGCCGAAGCGAGGCGCCGCTCGGCCTTGTTGCTCCATGAGGAGAGCCCACCCGCCGCTCCACCGCCGACAAGTGACTCTGCCAGGGCTCTGGCCCCGCTTTAATTCCTCAGACATGTATCATGCCTCGGGAGGCGCTTAAACTTGCATTTGGTATTGCGATAACAGATGGACTGTAATATTTGCTTTTGAATTCCTTGAAATTTATGCTTCCTACTTGCTTATGTTCTCACGCCGCAGAGTCTGCCTCCAAGATACCTCAGCCTCACTATTAGCCCCGACCGAAACCAGGACGGGACCAAGGGAGTGAGGGGCTACGTGATGTTAGGCTCCTCGAGTCGCGATGCTCAAGAGTCCCTTTGGCGCATTTAACAGCAAGTAGGGAGGTGAGACGCGGGGAAGGGTCTACTCGTTTCACGCCTCGCAGGCCTGCCTGCCAGATACCTCAACCGCCATAGCCTTTCTAACTAAGGGGTGAGGGCTACGTGACCAGTTAGGCTCCTCGAGTCACGATGTCGTGAGCTCCTTGACGCCAACCACATTCAGCACTTTGGCCCGCCTGGGAGTGACGTGGCGACGAACCAGGCCCTCGGGCTCGGTTGGTGGCGGCATGGTCAAGGCGTGACCCAGTGCAGCCCCTGGGCTCAACACATGCCGCTCAATATGCTAATTCCTATCCAAAAGGAACTCAAGGTTCCACCAAGGATAGACCCGATATTGAAACGCTTTTGCAAGGTGGATATCATTACATCAACATTACATAATAGATGGGGATACATACATAAGGCACAAATGCCACAAGAATACATCAACATCATATATAAGATCAACATCCGACTACGGATGAAACATAAACAGTAAACTCAAACGACATCCACCTCGCTAGCCCAGTCTCTGCCACACCGAACCTATCCTCGATCAAGAAGAAGCGTAAGAAGAACTCCAACACAAGCAAACATCGCCTCAAGGCCATGATCATCGCACAACCTGTACTCCGCAATCGGTGGTGTAGTAATCTGTGAGCCACGAGGACTCAAGCAATCCCATTACCATGGGTATCAAGACTAGCAAAGCTTAAAGGGAAAGGAAGGGGGGTAAAGTGGTGAGGCTGCAGCAGCGACTAAGCATATATGGTGGCTAACATACGCAAATGAGAGCGAGAAGAGAAACAAAGGAACGGTCATCAACTAGTAATGATCAAGAAGTGATCCTGAACTCCTACTTACGCCGACATAACCCAAACCGTGTTCTCCTCTCGATCAACCCCAAAAGAGACACTCACGGTTACGCATTACCGGTTGGTGTATTTTAGAAGAGTTTACTTCAAGTTTACTACAACCGACATTAACAAATTCCCATCCGCCACATAACCGCTGCACGGCTCGAAAGTTTATACCTGCAGGGTGTCCCAACTTAGCCCATGATAAGCTCGCGATCAACAAAGGATATTCTTCCCCCGGAAGACCCGATCAGTCTCTAATCCCGCTACAAGACATTTCGACAAAGAATAAAACAAGACCAGAAAGTCACCGATGCCCGACAATCCCGATAGGAGTCGCATGTATCTCGCTCGTGGCAACACCGGATGAGACTAGCTACGAGTAAAACCAAACCTCGAAGTTGCCAATCGAGGGGCCCCTGCAGTATGCTGTTCAGCCAAGACTTAGAGAAGCACCGCCCGGGGGCTAAAAAAGATGACCCTTGGGCTCCTAAACCCAAGGAAAAAGGGCTAGGTGAGGCAAATGGTAAAACCAATGTTGGGCCTTGCTGGAGGAGTCTTATTCAAAGCGAACTGTCAAGGGGGTCCCATAAATCACCCGACCGCGCTAGGGACGCAAAATCCGGGAACATAATACCGATATGACGGAAACTAGGGCGGCAAGAGTGGAACAAAACACTGTGCATAAGGCCGAGCCTTCCACCCTTTACCAAGTATATAGATGCATTAATAATATAAGATATATTGTGATATCCCAACAAGTAAACATGTTCCAACAAGGAACAACATCTCCATGTTCCAACAAGGAACAAACTTCATCTTCACCTGCAACTAACAACGCTATAAGAGGGGCTGAGCAAAGCGGTAACATAGCCAAACAACGGTTTGCTAGGAAGGGTGACAAAGGTTAGAGGTTCATGGCAAATTGGGATGGCTAGAAGAGCAAATGATAGGTAGCGCAGCAAAGCGATAGAACGAAGCAACTAGCATAGCAATGATAGTAGTGAGATCCAGGGTAGCGGTCATCTTGCCTGAAATCCCGCAAGGAAGAAGAACGAGTCCATGAAGAAGACGAACGGATGAAGCCAAACCAAGCGTAGACGAACGAATCCTCACGATCGCAACGAAACAGGAACTAACAAGAAGAAGCACACAACATAGTAAACACACCACACATGAACAAGACATGATGCACGACAAGCATGATGCATGACAAAGCTACATGGAGCTACTCATGGCAAGAGATGATGCAAACAAGAGCAACACATCAAAGCAAGTTTAAATGAGGCCGAACAACATATAACAATTCCGTAAGTCCTCATATGCAAATTTCGAAATTGGTCCAGATCTGAATAAACCTTATGTTCAAGTTGTTAAACAGCAATTTAAGATGCACCACGATGATCTACACGAAATTCTAGTCAAGTTACATATAAAGTTCATTAGATTCGGAGCTACGGCCTAGAAGATATGAGCAAAACAAGTTAAACATGGCATTGATGCAAAATGCATACAAACATCAAGAAAACACCTCAAAACAAGGATGCAACATGATAATATGAAGCTACATGCAAAATCAAGCAAGTTTCATATAGAGCACACTCAAAACGGAGCAACGGTTCAACACATACACACTATACAAGTTATGACAACAATTTGTCCAAAACAACAAGTAGGCATATTGCAAGCATCAAAACAACATGCTATAGGACCTCAACAAGAAAACAAAAGGCATGGGCATGATGTACAGGTAAAGAATGACAAAACATGAACACTGAACTATCTCCAGAAATCACTAGAACATGCTCAAAAGGACATGGCAAGATTGCAAATAATAATAGCTTCAGCATTAATGTAAATAACATCAAAGTTGCAATGTTTAGAGATATCAAACAACATGTTACAGGAACTTAACATGGCAAACAAAGGCATGGCATGAATCTACTAAATGCATAGAACAAATGTCCCTTATCAACCATAAGCCAAAGAGGACCGAAGATATGATGGCACCCATGTAAACATGGAAAGTTATATTACAGATTCATACATGGCAGGACAATAACAGTAGGCATGTTGGTGAGCTTGAACCACTCACCACAGAGCAATACATGGCATGGCAAGGAAACATCCATAAGAAGACATGGCATAGAAGCTATACATGGCAAGAACAACATCATAGCATGCAAGGATCAACTACAACAACCTTGGCAAAATTGAATAACATGTAAACAATCTGCCAGAAACATTTTATAGCAAAAGTAGAGCTCGATTGACTCAAGCTATGGCACTTCATAATTTCAAACAAGGGCATGGATGGATAGAGAATAAGACATATGTAACAAAACATCCTTACTGAAGTATCTCAAAATAAGCATGGATCTCTCTAGCATCAAGTTAACATGGCATAAAAATATCAAGAAACAGGGCTGAAATCAGCAAACATCATGAAGCCTAGTTTGCATGCTTGTGCTAGTCACCACAGAGATCAGAAAATATATGGCATACACCCCTGTAAAGATGGTATGGCATATTACAAAACACATGTAGGACTCAAGTTCATAGGATGCACACATCAATCATGGCAAAATGACAAAAGTGCATGTCCCGATAAGAATTTGAAACTAACATCACATAGCCCTCTTCAAACAGCATTTCGGCATCAAGATGAGCTCAAATGAAAATGATGCAATGAGATGAAATGATCTACTTTTCGAGGCTAACTATTTGACATATTACACGCATCTAAACGGAGCTACGGATGCGGAGTTATGGCATGATGAAAATGCAAAAATAATAGCGTAATCGGGAAAGACTTAAGAGGGAATTTTGGGGACGAGAGGTGCAGGACGAGGGGATCGGAGAACGAGGCGGCGCGGATCTTCGCGGGATGAGGAGGAAGAGGCCGGGAGCTCGGGTCCGGGCGGGAGGCGGAGTCTGCCGCCTATCGCAGCCGATCACGGCCGGGGGAAGACGGCGCGACGGCGCGGCGGCGCAGGGCGCGAGGCGACGAGGCGGGCGGCGGCGGCGCTGGCCGGATGCGGGTCGGGCGCTTAGGAGGAGCGGGCGGCGGAGGACGGGCGCTGCGCGGGGCGGGCGGCCGGGCGGCGGCCGGACGGCCTCGGGCGGAGCATGGCGGGCGGGCGGCGAAGCGCCCGGCGGGCGGGCGAGCGACGCGCTGGGCGGCGCGCAGGCGGGCGGTAGGACTGGTTGCAAGCATGGGCCGGCAAGCCGGGCGGCGCGCGCGCGGGAACGGTGGCCGGAGGTGGCGCGCCTCGATGGTTGGACGGGGAAGCGGCGACGTGTCCGCCGGATCGAATTTGTCCGGCAAAGCGCGGATGAAGATTAGGCTTCGGGATTGGATCCGCGAAAATGATGGGGAGGGCATATATATAGTTAGAGGGAGCTAGGAGAGTCCAAATGAGGTGCGAGCCGCCACACGATCGTGATCGAACGACCGAGAGCATGGAGAGGAGTTTGTGGGTTTTGGGCCACTTTGAAGGTGTTGGGCTGCACACAAAGAGGCTTTTATGTTACCCGTTAACTGCTGAGTACCAAACGACCTCCAAATGACACGAAACTTGACAAGCGGTTCACGGTGCTATACCAAGGCCGCTTGACAAACCTCGGTCCATTCCGAGACCGCTTAACACCCGCACACAAAAAGAGGCAAAAGAGGGCGCCGGAGACATAGGAGTGCCGGATTGCAAAACGGACAACGGGAAAATGCTCGGATGCATGAGACGAACACGTATGCAAAATGCGATGCACATGATGACATGATATGAAATGCAAATGATGACATGACAAAGTGCAACACGCAAACAAATGACATGGCAATGACGGCGTAATAATCGGAAGACACACTGGCGATCGGATCCGGGCGCATAACACTCCTCCACTAATAAGAGATCTCGCCCCAGATCTTAGGACCGAGACGGAAGGGAAAAGGAATGAGGTGAAACAAGAACTCAAGATAAGAAGCAAAGAATCGAGAGCATATGAGAAGAAGAGAGACACGACGAGAATGACGAGAATTGAAAGCTCACGGAATCAGATAGACTATGAACAACTCGCTCTAACCGGAGTGGTTAGAATGAGAAAAGAAACGGATAAGACCTGAAGGATTTAGGCAGCACCGCTGAAAACATGGAGGAATAGAACATGAACTAGAGAGGATGGAATGATACTTGATGAAGACATGCCACAAATGCCTCCTAAAGAATTAAAAGAGTTGGAATGAAAAGAATTTAGAAGGAAGGAAGAAACTGAAGTTGTTGAGAAAATCAACAACGAAAGAATAAGATTGTTGTGGACTTATGGAAAACATCTCAAAATTATAAGGTGATAACCGACCACAAACGGAAATGATGGAAAAGATGAGAAGAACGAAGAAATGCAAAACTCCACTTCAAAAGAATACGGAGATTTAATTGCACTTCGAAAAGCAAGAAGGAAAGATACTTAACTCCACCAACAAAATCTTGATGCACTCTTGAAGAGTGAATTAAAGCATGAAGAACCACCATGAAGAACTCTGGTAACAAAAAGGATGGTGAGATAGAATGAAGGAATAAAGAATAAGATGAGCCTTGCGATGATTTAGATGGAGGTTCCGACGAAATAGCCGAGGAAGCTTTGAACTCCGGATAAGAAAAGATGAAAACACTTGGAACTAGAATTTATTCATCAAGAACAAACCCGAAGGAAGGGATTATTCACTTTGATGAAATAAGAATAAGATTTATTGTATGCTTATCCTTCATCAAATTAAATTGATGACAAGCAATGGATTTGGCATAATACTTATTCTTCTTGAAAAAGGATTGAGAAGTGACATAGAGCCACCTTGAGAAGGTCTTCATGAACCACCGGTAGGATTGGAAAGAACGAATGAATTAATATGATAATCAAAGAAAAGAATCTTGAACGAACCACCGTAAGAATTCAAAATGAACGAAGAGAAGAGAATGAATCACCGGAAGAATTAGAGAAGCACGGAAGATACTTGAGGGAAAATAAAATGCAAGAGAACAAAGAGATCGCGAACTGATAGAAGAATACTTGAACGGGAAGAATATTGAGACGAACGAAGGCACTAATATGGAATAATTGAGAACGAATTTGAAAACTTGGAACGAAGAAATCTTCCAAAAGATGGCCTCCGATGATTGAGACAGAAAGCAACACCTGAAATACTCCGATGGATGAAAAGAATTTGCATGACTGAAACAATTAGATAGGATAACATGCATAGCTATCACCATGAAACTCCGGAGAATGGACAAGATTTAGAAGGAACTATTCTTCGGAATGTTGAGAATGACGACGAGAACCACCATGCAGAATTGTTGAGACGCCCGGAGAATGAAAAGCAAAGACGTTGAGTCAACAATGAAAATGATTTGAAATCGATCTTGGAAAACATCTGACCGATGAAATTCATACTTACGCCGAATTCAAAAGAATTGAGAATAACTCCGGGTAAATTAGAAGAGTCGGTAAGATCTCGAAAAGACCTGTGGGTTAGGGTCCACTAAAAGAAAAACACCGCTGGAAAGGATTGTTGAAGAATAGATGATGCACCGAACAATTGAAATATTAGAATGAGGTGACAACCTCGGATTAATTGGAACACGATTTAATCTCCTAAGATGCCTTTGCACACTCCGGAAGGATAAACAAGCGAGAGACGAACGAGCAAGGGGAAAACATTTGAGCCGAGGAAAAGAATGCGATCAACAAAAAACTTGAATTGAATCCACCGGAAAAGAAAGAGATGAAGAATGACTAACTAGACGAGAATTCACCGTTGAAATAATTGAGGAAGATTCAAGAGGCTATTTAATGAAATAGATGGTCGGAAGAGAACTCTAACTCCGGAAGAAAAGGTGGAGGGAGGAAAACAAAGACAACTTGAAGGGGAAACCACGAATATCTTGAAGAGAAAACACCGTTGAAATCATTGAGGAAAGAAAAGCAAAGACTTCACACGAGTAGGATGGATACTGACACGGACTCCCGTTCCAGAAGAAGAAGGAGGGTGGGGAAAAGAAGACAACCGAGGATTGAACTCAAAGATGAAGAGGCTCGAGTCAACTTGACGAGAAATGCACCGATAAAAAGAGCCGAGGAACAACTACCGAAAACCAACTCATGATCCTAAAGAAAAATTTGAAGGGAAGAGAAGTAATTCAAAACACCTACGCCAAGATTCCTCACCAGAGCGACTATAATGCAGAGGAGTAAAAGAATTCCTACTCCGATATAACTAGACCCAAAAACAGTTTTCTAGACTCAACAACGCCAAACTACACGATCAATCAAGGGGCCTTAGGGTCGGTCGAGGCTCGATACTAACTTGAACACGCCTAATATGCTACCCTATCCAAAAGGAACTCAAAGGTCCCACCAAGGATAGACCCAGATATTGAAACGCTTTTGCAAGGTGGATATCATTACATCAACATTACATAATAGATGGGGATACATACATAAGGCACAAATGCCACAAGAATACATCAACATCATATACAAGATCAACATCCGACTACGGATGAAACATAAACAGAAACTCAAACGACATCCACTCTGCTAGCCCCAGCTGCCGACCGAACCTATCCCCGATCAAGAAGAAGCGTAAGAAGAACTCCAACACAAGCAAACATCGCCTCAAGGCCATGATCATCGCAAAACCTGTACCGCAACTGGTGGTGTAGTAATCAGTGAGCCACGAGGACTCAAAGAATCCCATTACCATGGGTATCAAGACTAGCAAAGCTTAAAGGAAAGGAAGGGGGGTAAGTGGTGAGGTTGCAGCAGCGACTAAGCATATATGGTGGCTAACATACGCAAATGAGAGCGAGAAGAGAAACAAAGGAACGGTCACAACTAGTAATGATCAAGAAGTGATCCTGAACTCCTACTTACGCCGACATAACCCGTAAACCGTGTTCTCCTCTCGATCAACCCCGAAAAGAGACACTCACGGTTACGCATTACACGGTTGGTGTATTTTAGAAGAGTTTACTTCAAGTTTACTACAACCGATATTAACAAATTCCCATCTGCCACATAACCGCTGGCACGGCTCTCGAAAGTTTATACCGCAGGGGTGTCCCAACTTAGCCCATGATAAGCTCTCGCGATCAACGAAGGATATTCTTCTCCCGGAAGACCCGATCAGCCTCGGAATCCCGCCACAAGACATTTCGACAAAGAATAAACAAGACCAGCAAAGTCGCCTGATGCGCCGACAACTCGATAGGAGCTGCACATATCTCGCTCGTGGCAACACCGGATGAGACAGCTACGAGTAAAACCAACCCTCGAAGTTGCTCCGAGGGGCCCCGCAGTTTAGTTCAACCAAAGACTTAGAGAAGCACCGCCCGGGGGCTAAATAAAGATGACCCTTGGGCTCCGAAACCCAAGGGAAAAGGGCTAGGTGAGGCAAATGGTAAAACCAATGTTGGGCCTTGCTGGAAAAGTCTTATTCAAAGCGAACTGTCAAGGGGGTCCCATAAATCACCCGACCGTTAGGGACGCAAAATCCGGGAACATAATACCGATATGACGGAAACTAGGGCGGCAAGAGTGGAACAAAACACCTGCATAAGGCCGAGCCTTCCACCCTTTACCAAGTATATAGATGCATTAATTAAATAAGATATATTGTGATATCCCAACAAGTAAACATGTTCCAACAAGGAACAACATCTCCATGTTCCAACAAGGAACAAACTTCATCTTCACCGCAACTAACAACGCTATAAGAGGGCTGAGCAAAGCGGTAACATAGCCAAACAACGGTTTGCTAGGAAGGTGCAAAAGGTTAGAGGTGACATGGCAATTTGGGATGGCTTGAGCAGCAAGTGATAGGTAGCGCAGCATAGCGATAGAACGAAGCAACTAGCATAGCAATGATAGTAGTGAGATCCAGGTAGCGGTCATCTTGCCTGAAATCCCAAGGAAGAAGAACGAGTCCATGAAGAAGATGAACGGATGAAGCCGAACCAAGCGAGACGAACTAATCCTCACGATCGCAACGAAACAGAACTAACAAGAAGAAGCACACAACATAGTAAACACACCACACATGAACAAGACATGATGCACAACAAGCATGATGCATGACAAAGCTACATGAAGCTACTCATGGCAAGAGATGATGCAAACAAGAGCAACACATCAAAGCAAGTTTAAATGAGGCCGAAACAACATATAACAATTCCTAGAAGTCCTCATATGCAAATTTCGAAATTGGTCCAGATCTGAATAAACCTTATGTTCAAGTTGTTAAACAGCAAGTTAAGATGCACCACGATGATCTACACGAAATTCTAGTCAAGTTACATATAAAGTTCATTAGATTCGGAGCTACGGCCTAGAAGATATGAGCAAAACAAGTTAAACATGGCATTGATGCAAAATGCATACAAACATCAAGCAAACACCTCAAAACAAGGATGCAACATGATAATATGAAACTACATGCAAAATCAAGCAAGTTTCATATAGAGCACACTCAAAACGGAGCAACGGTTCAACACATACACACTATACAAGTTATAGCAACAATCTGTCCAAAACAAAGAACTAGGCATATTGCAAGCATCAAAACAACATGCTACAGGATCTCAACATAATAACAAAAGGCATGGGCATGATGTACAGGTAAAGCATTACAAAACATGAACACTGAGCTATCTCCAAATCACTAGAACATGCTCAAACACACATGGCAAGATTGCAAATAATAACAGCCAGCATTTTAATGTAAATAACATCAAAGTTGCAATGTTTAGAGCTATCAAACAACATGTTACAGGAACTTATCATGGCAAACAAAGGCATGGCATGAATCTACTAAATGCATAGAACAAAAGTCCCTTACTGACCATAAGCCAAAAAGGATCAGTAAAATATGATGGCACCCATGTAAACATGGCAAAGTTATATTACAGATTCATACATGGCAGAACAACGAACAGTAGGCATGTTGGTGAGCTTGAACCACTCACCACAGAGCAATACATGGCATGGCAAGGCAAACTCACAGTAAGAAGACATGGCATAGAAGCTATACATGGCAAGAACAACATCATAGCATGCAAGGATCAACTACAACAACCTTGGCAAAATTGAATAACATGTAAACAATCTGCCAGAAACATTTTATAGCAAAAGTAGAGCTCGATTGACTCAAGCTATGGCACTCCATAATTGCAAACAAGGGCATGGATGGATAGAGAAAGACATATATAACAAAACATCCTTACTGAAGTATCTCAAAATAAGCATGGATCTCTCTCGTAGCATCAAGTTAACATGGCATAAAAATATCAAGAAACAGGCTGAAATCAGCAACATCATGAAGCCTAGTTTGCATGCTTGTGCTAGTCACCACAGAGATCACAAAAATACATGGCATACACCCCTGTAAAGATGGCATGGCATATTACAAAACACATGTAGGACTCAAGTTCATAGGATGCACACATCAATCATGGCAAAATGACAAAAGTGCATGTTCCGATAAGAATCTAAAACTAACATCACATAGCACTCTTCTAACAGCATTTCGGCATCAAGATGAGCTCAAATGAAAATGATGCAATGAGATGAAATGATCTACTCTTCGAGGCGAACAATTTGACATATTACACGCACAAAACGGAGCTACGGATGCAGAGAGTTATGGCATGATGAAAATGCAACAAAATGTTAGCAGAATCGGGACTTAGTGAAAAACCGACTTGAGGAATTTCGGACGGAAAGCTGCAGTCACCGAGGGGATCCGAGACTAGGCGAGGGTTCCGGACGGATCTCGCAGGAGACGAGGAGGAAGAGGCCGGGAGCTCGGGCCGGGCGGGACGGCGATGTGCCGGAAGGGCCGGATTCGGCGGCGCCGGCGCGGCGGCGGCGAGGTGGCTGGCGGCGAGGCGCGGGCGAGGCCGCCGAGGCGGCGGCGACGCTGGAGCGGGCGGGCGGCGGCGGCCGACCGACGCAGAGGCGGCGGGCACGGGGCACCTGCCGGCGGGCGGCGATGGCGCGGCGGCGTTCGGGCCGGAGCTCGGCTGGAGCGACGCTGGCTCGCTGCCCTCCGTGGGTTTCCTGGCCGCGACAATGGGCGGGCGACAGGTGGCCGGGCGGCCACGTATACCTGGCGTGTTGGACAGGGGAAGCGGCGGACGTGTCCGCACGCCGAATTTTGTCCGGCGCGCGGATGAAGATGGCTAGGGTTTGGACCCGGACGGACGGGGAAGGCATATATATAGTTTCGGGAGCTAGGAGAGTCCAAATGAGGAGCGAGCCACCCACACGATCGTGGATCGAACGCATCGAGAGCATGGAGAGGAGTTTGGTGGGTTTTGGGCCACTTTGAAGGGGTGTTAGGCTGCAACAAAAGAGGCTTTTGCGGTTACCCGTTAACTGCTGAGTACCAAACGACCTCCAAATGACCCGAAACTTGACAGCGGTTCACCGTGCTATACCAAGGCCGCTTGACAAACCTCGGTCCATTCCGAGACCGCTCAACACCCGCATACCTAAAAAGAGGCAAAAGAGGGCGCCGGGAGACATAGGAGTGCCGGATTGCAAAACGGACAACGGGAAAAATGCTCGGATGCATGAGACGAACACGTATGCAAATGCGATGCACATGCTGACATGATAAAAATGCAGATGAAGACATGGCAAAGTGCAACACGCAGCAATGACATGGCAATGACGGCAATAACCGCGGACACTGGCGATCGAATCCGGGCGTTACACCAGCCCTCGCTACAAGGCCCCAGGGGAGGCGCTATGACAGGCTCTGACATCGAAGCCTGCCCTCGAGGTTGATGCGACCCGAGGCCACCTCGCTGTTTATCACCGCCGCTGAGCATAGCGCCTGGCGTGACGCAAGCATAAGCCGCCTTGCAGTGTCGCCGCCAGCCATGAGCATGGTGCTTCCACCGGGTACGGAAGGGGCTTCTCCCGAGGAGCCCCCGGGCGCGAGGCGTTCACCTCGACGCTGCACTGCACGGTAGGGCCGACGAGGTGTATCTCACACCCGTGGAGCCAGCTGCTGACTCACGGGCCCCACCAAGGCGGGTTGCGCCGCCTCGGGCCTTATCTTCGAGGGTTCTAATTTGGCCAGATGTCGATGTTTCCACGTCGGACTCGCTCGCTGGTTCACCGTCAGCCGCAAGCCAGTCACATGCTATGGACAAGACCAGAGGGTGAGGGCTGGAGAGCCGGTAGGAGCCCTGAGTCGCGATGCTCGTGCATCTCCTTTAACGCTAAGCTGGGTTAGATGACTAAACTTCACGCCCTAGGGTCCCGCCTCGGCTGGTCTCACCGTCACCGGCAAGCCGTGTCGCGGATGCCATGGACAAGACCTCGAGGGTGAGGGCCGGAGAGCCGTAGGAGCCCTCGAGTCGGGATGCTCAGCACCCCCTTTAACGCTGCTAAGCTGGATTAGATGATTTAAACTCTATGTCCTCGTGTCCCGCTCGGGCTGGTTCAGCTGCCGGGCCGGCAAGCCTGTGCTATGATGCCATGGAAAAGACCAGAGGGTGAGGGCCGAGATCCGTAGAGCTCCGAGTCGCGATGCTCGTGCACCCCCTTTAACGGCAAGATTCCGGCTACCCAGAAAAAGGCACCAAATAACAAGCATGGTGGAGCGAGAGCATAATCCTAAGGAAAACGAAGAGGATACATGCCACCGGGACAGCCCGAGCGGCTTGGGGATGATGCAGCCCGAGGGCGCCCCAACAGATAGGCTAATGACATGAAATAAAAGGGGCATGCCGCAGGATGGACTCCACGCTCCCGGGAATAATGCGGCCTCAAGGCGCCTCCTACCGAAACAAAACTTAAAGATGTCACCGGTGATGTTGGGGACGAAGGGTGTTGGTGTAGCTGACTGGTGGTTGCGGGAGCGATCCTCACGAGTCCCCAGTGCCCGGGCCTCGGAGGATCCGGAGGGCTCGGGCGGCCTCGAGGGCCATCTCCATCTCTCGCCAGGCTGCGGCGGCCTCGACCTCTTTGAGCCTCCGTGATGGCCTCATGAGATGCTGGTGCTAGTTAGCAACGCTGCTTGGTAGGCCGTGAGGCATGCACACGAGTAGTGGGCGAGCCTGCACCCCACACTCGCGAGGGGCCGAGGCGCTTGAGACGCTGCCTGCTTGAGCCCTCGTATGTCGATGCAGACGCTGCAGCCCACCATCCTCGCCGGATGGGGGCCACAGCGGTATGGCGGGCTGCCGCCTCATGACCCCTTTTGACTCAGAGCTCCTGAATTGCCTTGCCGATTTAACTCCCCGAGGGTTCGCCTCCTTGCCTTGCCCTCGCTTATGGAAACGTGCTTCAAGCACGCCCATCGCAGTGCCCAAGCGCCTCGTCGGATCTTGGCGAGGTCGGCGCCCTCCGTGGGAGAGCCCCGAGCCCTGCCTCGAGGAGGCGCGCCGCGCGCTTTCCTATGCGCGGCGGAAGGAGGTTCTTCCCGCCCGGGCTGGTTCTCGAGGGGCCTGCCTCTTGAGGAGCCGGGCCGGTCCGATGTCTTCTTTCTGGGTGCGCTCGGAGGCCTCCCGTCATTGCCGTTCTGGTCTTCTAGCGATGCGGCTCGAAAGGCTCGCCTGTGGAGCACATCGCTGCCTCTCTTCACAGGCACCGTGATGACCCCGCCGCTTCCTCGCATCTTGAGGACGCTAGTAGCCGTGGGTTACGGCCATGGAATTTGGCCAGCGCCGTACCCGAGGATGGCGCTGTACGGCAAAGCGGCGTGGGCGACGCCGGTCAATGAGCTTGGTGTAGTAGTTGTTGCGGAGCCCCAAGGTGACAGAAGGCGGACCTGCCCGACCGGGACCGTGGAGCCGCCGGTGACTCCGTGAGAAAGGCCCGGGTGGCTGAAGCCGACTCAGAAGGCACTTGAAGATTGTTGAATGTTTCCACCGACAGACGCTGAGTCCCGCCCGCCGCCGATGAGGGTCTTGGTGACCAAAGACGCTGTCGGCGATTGGGGAACAAAGCATCGGGAGAACTCGCCTGTGGCGCAAGACTTGAGCTGATCCGCCGAGTCGAACGTGATGGCGCACGCCGACCACCCGAGAGGGCGCCACGACTCGAGCTCTGGGGAGGACTGTATCTACTTCCAGGCTTAACCGCTTGAAGATGCGCCGAGAGGTCGGGCTTGAGCTCCGCCACAGATGCAAAGCGATCGTGACGCAGCTGCTCCCGGAAGCCCCCAGCCCCTCGGCCCCGATGACGGTCCTCAATTCTCCTTGGCTGCGCGGCAAGTGGAGGGAGAGGCTCTGCGTTTCCTCAAGCGGTGATCCTCGCAAGGCTGATCCTCTAGCCTCACGAGGCGTGGTCTTGCCAACGGTCCTCCGCGAGGTTGGTCGCGCACTTTGGCGTGGGCCGCGGGTCTTCCTAGCGCCCCGTGATTCCTTCCTCCTCCGTCAGATTCCTGGTCTGCTGCCGCTGGCGCTCGGCCGACCCTTCCTTCTGTAATGGGCCGGAGCTCTTGGCATTCATTGGTGTTGTGGGTGTGGAGGTCGTGGTACACGCAGCATCGATCGCCCTTGGAGGACCCGCTGATCTCTTCGCCAGGTGTCTGGTTCGCCGCCGAGTACGACAGTGCCCTTGCGCTTCACGCCCTGGCCTTGGACTTCTTTTCTTCGATCCGCGGCAGCAGCTCGAGGAGGAGAGAGGCGCCTCCTCACCGGGCGCACTTGGTCGCCAAGTTGAATAGCTCCAAGGAGGTGCACAGATCTTCATGCATCGCCAGCCCTCCTTCATCTTGACGTCGCCAAGATGCATGCCGTCGAGAAGGCAGAGATGATGGCCTCCTCCGTTACTCCGGGATCTTGAGGCATGCGTTGTTGAAGCTACTGATGTACTTTTTGCAGGTTTCCCTAGCCGCTGCTTGATTCGGCGATGTCGCCACGGCGGTGGCCGGCGCGAGTACCTCGAAGTTGGCGGCGAAGCGGGTGCGCATCTCAGCCCAGGAAGAGATTGCGCGCTCGCTAGATTCAGAGCCAAAGTGCGGGTCTGGCCCTGAGCGCGCCATGGGAAACCCCAGTTCGCCATGACTCTTTTCATCCCCGCTGGCAGCTTCGATGCCCAGCTCAGAGCTGGAGGAACTCCGAGGGTCAGCTGTGCCGGCAGAGCGAGAGGCAGGTCCGGCTTGAACTTGGCGGGCTACGCGACGCTGCGCAGCTGGAGGGATGAAGGCAGCAGGTTCGCCGTGGGCCACGGGGGCCTTGATGACAGAGAGCTTGGTCTTGGCGGGCCTCCTCGCGCCGCCGTTGGGGCAGCGCAGGTCCTCGACGCGCTGGAGCGGGAGCGCCGCAGCTTCTGGGCGAGGAACTTTGACAACTCGCTTGTTGCACACGGCCGGGCGGAGCGGGTTCCGCTTAGGGGCCGCCAAGCCGCTTAAAGGCTGTGCGCGCTTGAGGAGGAGGCGGCCGAGGCGCCTGAGCTTTATCGCCTGCGGCGGGCGGGTGCGGTGCAGCAGACGGACGGTGCGGGGCGCCCAAAGTCAGGGCGGACGAGCTTCGGGCGTTTCGGCGAGCCATTTTCGAGATCGCTGCCGACGGGGCAGTAGCGCAGAGCTCGCTTGCCGCGATGAGTGCAGCTCGGGCCTCCATGGCCGCTGGTAAGGCGCGGACTTAAGAACCAGCGGGTGAGCGGCGGCGAGCAGGCGGCGGCCGCCGCCATGGACGGGGTGCCGGACGATGTTTGCTGTCTCGTTTTCGCCGGGCCGGTGGCGGCGTTGACGGCAGGTGACGGGAGCGACGTAGGGCGCCGCCGACGGAGCTGTTTGGGCGACATGGGAGGCGCAGGGCGGCTCAAGGCCGCTGGCCCGACGAAAGCGCCGATATGGTTGCGGTGGGTCGGGAAGAACGAGGCGATTTAAAGGTAGATTCCGGCGCACTTTACCGGGCGCCGCCAAATGTCGGATTTCGGTTCCGCAGACCCTTGAGGTTCGAACACCTGGTGCGCCAAGGAGATCCAACCTCCACCGCCTCGCACTCGGCCAATCGGCCGACCTAAACCATTAAACTAAACAGCACAAGAGACACGAGATTTATATCGTTCGGGCCACCATTGTGGTGTAATACCTTACCCAAAGGTGTGGTGTGGTGGATTGCCTCTGGGCTGATGAGGAATACATAAGGAAGAACAGCCTCATGAGGGTCTGTTTCTTGGCGGGTGCAA
>JAHIAM010007519.1:0-21945 GCA_021605205.1 Aegilops longissima | reverse complement strand
GTTGCAACCGTGCTGCGCGGAGTCTGCATGATGTGTTCTTTCTTTGGAGAAGCGGCATCTCGTGGAGAAGGATGTGGCATACCCGGCCGCGCCAAGGTGCCGAGGGCAAGGGCTTTGTGGATAACTCCATCGGGCATACGATCGCCCCGCGCTTTGATGACATCCACGCTTATGTTGAACCTTCATCCGCTGCACTACACCTTCGCTCGCTATTTTGCTGAGTATGGAGATGCGGATCATTCGCGATAAGACCCCGACATCGTGATAGTCGACCTTTCTACATGCGCAAGCAAGATCTTGGGCAGGCCGGGACCGCAAGTCGCGAAGTTCTTACCTCAAGGCGCCATTCGCAAACCAAGATAAGGATAACTTCCTCGCGCCTTACTTTCCCGAGTAAGTCCTCCCTCAACCGCCCGTAACATATGAATTCTTACATTTCGATCGCTTTTCTTTTAACATTCCGTGTTTTCTGCAGTGACACACGCTGCACGCCATCCTCCTAAGCCCTAAATATTCCATGGCCACGATTTCAACCGGACCGTCACCGAACGAGACTACACAAATGTCAAGAAGGTTCTTGATGATGTTCTCCTGCCACGCCAAATCTGGAGGCACCTTCACCAGGCCTATTCGTAGCACGGCAAGCACGTGTTCTCCCACAATACGACGCTCGCTGCGCTACAGCCGGGTCGGCGGTCGGGGGTGCCTACTACGCCATCCATCACATGCGGCGATCGACGACCATCATCAACTTCGCTACCGAGTAAACTCCAAGATTGGGCCGCGAGCGCAGTCGGCAATCCAGACGCGACCTCCGACAAGAATTCTTTCGATCCAAATGGAGTTTGCGGAAATCATCCATCAAGATGTCCTTCGCACTGGAGCAGTTCTACCTCGTAAATCAACCGTCCACAAAGGACATCGACACAATGCTACAAATGCAGGATGACAACTCCCGCTCTTTCATGACTCCCACGATAGACGGCGGCTTCATCCACGCCCGTCCCTTGAGTCGAGTTGTCTAGTTCTCAAACATCGATTGGGTCATGTTGTAATTAAACTTTAATGAACTTGTAGTATGTCTCTTTGGTTTCGAGAGTCGCTCAACTTAGATGTAATCGATGCTATTAATGTCTTGCTTTTCTCTTCCGATCGCTCTGCTGCATACTTATATATTGCTTATGTATTGTCTGTGAATTGGTACTAACGCTTCGCTTGGCTAGTGCATAGCGATGCCGACGTATGTCGGTACAAGGGTAAGGTTCCCTGAGTCTACGATGACTGGGAGGAGTGTCGAAGACAGGTTCACCGATTCAGCGGTAACAGTTATAAAGGGTACACCACTAGGGCCGAGGCCGAATCTAGATACGCCCGCCATCTAGCGGGAGAGGGAGGGAGCGTTGAGGAACCGGATGAAGACGAAGTTTCATCGTGATGATGCTCATCGTGATGACCGCAGCTCTTCTATGTGATGGTAGTTTAGATGATCGATATCGACTTGTAATGCGAAGATAAACTCGCTACTCGCGGTCTCGAGACTTGTAATATAATGTTCTATCTTTGTTCGGTCTTTTCAATTCGGAGACTAATATGATGAATTGTATTCGGAGACTAATATGATGAATTGTATTCAAGGACTAATCTTCTATTGTATTTGATGAATCTATTGTTGATGTGTGCTGTCTATATTTTGTCAAATTGTACATTTTGTAACCTGTGCAAAAACAGAAAATAAAAAATAAAAAACCTAATATTCATACTAATGGCGATCACATGATAAGGCGCCATTAGTATGACAAAGGCATACTAATGGCGATCATCGAAGTGCGCCATTAGTATGCTGCGTTACTAATGGCGATCCGGGTGGTGCGCCATTAGTATGCCAAAGCACTGGTATACATGCCCCGGGAGGCATACTAATGGCGATTTTCAGATATACTAATGGCGCAGTGGTGCGCCATTAGTATACAGATACTAATGGCGCACTAGTGGTGCGCCATTAGTAAAAATTACTAATGGCGTAGTTGTCAATGGCGCACTCGATGCGCCATTAATGGCCATATTAGGTGCGCCATTAGTAGTGGTATTTCTAGTAGTGGCTGGAGCTTCCATATTTTGTTAGCACCTTTAGGATTGACAAAACCTTCTAGTTGCATCATATACAACTCTTCTTTAATAAATCCATTAAGGAATGCAGTTTTGTTTATCCATTTGCAAGATTTCATAAAATGCGGCAATTGCTAACATGATTCGGACAAACTTAAGCATAGATACGAGTGAGAAACTCTCATCGTAGTCAACACCTTGAACTTGTCGAAAACCTTTATGCATAATTTAGCTTTGTAGATAGTAATACTACTATCAGTGTTCGTCTTCCTCTTGAAGATCCATTTAATCTCAATGGCTCACCAATCATCGGGCAAGTCAATCAAAGTCCATGATTTTGTTCTTATACATGGATCCCATCTCAGATTTTATGGCCTTAAACCATTTTGCGAATCTGGGCTCATCATCGCTTCCTCATAGTTCGAGGTTCGCTATGGTCAAGTAACATGACCTCCGTAACAGGATTACCATACCATTCTGGTGCGGATCTTACTCTGGTTTACCTACAAGGTTCGGTAGTAACTTTATCTGAAGTTACATGATCATCATCATCAGCTTCCTCACTAGTTGGTGTAGGAGTCACAGGAACAGATTTCTGTGATAAAATACTTTCCAATAAGGGAGGAGGTACAGTTACCTCATCAAGTTCTACTTTCCTCCCACTCACTTCTTTCGAGAGAAACTCCTTCTCTAGAAAGGATCCATTCTTAGCAATGAATGTCTTGCCTTTCAGATCCGTGATAGAAGGTGTACCCAACTGTCTCCTTTGGGTATCCTATGAAGACACATTTCTCCGATTTGGGTTTGAGCTTATCGGGATGAAACTTTTTCACATAAGCATCGTAGCCCCAAACTTTAAGAAATGACAACTTTGGTTTCTTGCCAAACCACAGTTCATAAGGCGTCGTCTCAACGGATTTTGATGGTGCCCTATTTAACGTGAATGCAGCTGTCTCTAATGCATAACCCCAAAACTATAGTGGTAGATCGGTAAGAGACATCATAGATCGCACCATATCTAATAAAGTACGATTACGACGTTCGGACACACCATTACACTGTGGTGTTCCAGGTGGCACGAATTTGTGAAACTATTCCACATTGTTTTAATTGAAGACCAAACTCGTAACTCAAATATTTGTCCCCGCGATCAGATCGTAGAAACTTTTATTTTCTTGTTACGATGATTTTCCAATTCACTCTGAAATTCTTTGAACTTTTCAAATGTTTCGCACTTATGTTTCATCAAGTAGATATACCCCTATCTGCTCAAATCATCTGTGAAGGTCGAAAATAACGATACCCGCCATGAGCCTCAACACTCATCGGTTCACATACATCAAGATGTATTATAAGCCGCTTGTTTGCTCCATTGTTCCGAGAACAGAGTTTTAATCATCTTGCCCATAAGGCATGGTTTGCAAGCATCAAGTGATTCATAATCAAGTGATTCCAAAATCCCATCAGATGGAGTTTCTTCATGCGCTTTACACCAATATGACTCTAAACGGCAAGTACACAAAGAAGTTGCACTATCATTATTAACTTTGCATCTTTTGGCTTCAATATTATGAATATGTGTATCACTACGATCGAGATCCAACAAACCATTTGTTGGTGTGTATGACCATAGAAGGTTTTATTCATGTAAATGTAACAACAATTATTCTCTGACTTTAAATAAATAACAGATTGCAATAAACATGATCAAATCATATTCATGCTCAACGCAAATGCCAAATAACATTTATTTAGGTTTAACACTAATCCCGAAAGTATAGGGAGTGTGCGATGATGATCATATCAATCTTGGAACCACTTCCAACACACATCGTCACTTCACCTCAACTAGTCTCTGCTTATTCTCAGAATCCTGTTTCGAAGTTACTAATTTTTAGCAACCTAACAAGTATCAAATACTCAGGGCTACTATAAACACTAGTAAGGTACACATCAATAACCAGTATATCAAATATACTCTTGTTCACTTTGCCATCCTTCTTATCCACCAAATATTCGTGGCATTTCCGCTTCAAAGGACTATTTCCTTTGCAGGTAAGCACTTAGTTTCAGGCTTTGGTCCAACTTTGGGCTTCTTCGGGAGTGACAACTTGCTTGTCATTCTACTTGAAGTTCCCTTCTTTCCTTCGCCTCTTTTCTTGAAACTAGTGGTCTTGTCAATCATCAACACTTGATGCTCTTTCTTGATTTCTACCTTCGTTGATTTCAACATCGCCAAGAGCTCGGGAATCGCTTGCCATCCTTGCATACTATAGTTCATCACGGTTCTATTAACTTGGTGATGGTGACTAGAGAACTCACAATCACTATCTTATCCGAAGATTAACTCCCACTTGATTCAAGCGATTGTAGTACCCACATAATCTGAGCACATGCTCACTAGTTGAGCAATTCTCCTCCATCTTTTAGCTATAGAACTTGTTGGAGACTTCATATCTCTCAACTCGGTATTTGCTTGAAATATTAACTTCAACTCCTGAACATATCATATGGCCCATGACGCTCAAAACGCCTTTGAAGTCCTGATTCTAAGCAGTTAAGCATGGTGCACTAAACTATCAAGTAGTCATCATATTGAGCTAGCCAAACATTCATAACGTATGCATCTGCTCCTGCAATAGGTCCATCACCCAGCGTGCATCAAGGACATAATTCTTCCGCAGAACGCGACAATTCTCGATCACGGATCCAATCCGCATCATTGCTACTAACATCTTTCAACACAGTTTTCTAGGAACATATCAAAATAAACATATGAAAGCAACAACGCGAGCTATTGATCTATAACAAAATTTGCAAAATACTACCAGACTAAGTTCATGATAAATTTAAGTTCAATTAATCATATTACTTAAGAACTCCCACTTAGATAGACATCCTCAAATCCTCTAAGTGATCACGTGATCCAAATCAACTAAACCATGTCCGATCATCACGTGAGATGGAGTAGTTTCAATGGTGAACATCACTATGTTGATCATATCTACTATATGATTCATGCTCGACCTTTCGTCTCCGTGTTCCGAGGCCATATCTGTTATATGCTAAGCTCGTCAAGTTTAACCTGAGTATTCCATGTGTGCAACTGTTTTGCACCCGTTGTATTTGAACGTAGAATCTATCACACCCGATCATCACATGGTGTCTCAGCACGAAAACTTTCGCAACGGTGCATACTCAGGGAGAACACTTATACTTTGATAATTTAGTGAGGGATCATCTTATAATGCTACCATCAATCAAAGCAAGATAAGATGCATAAAAGATAAACATCACATGCAATCAATATAAGTGATATGATATGGCCATCATCATCTTGTGCTTGTGATCTCCATCTCCAAGCAATCGCCATGATCACCATCATCACCGCGCGACATCTTGATCTCCATCGTAGCATCGTTGTCGCCTCGCCAATCTTATACTTCTACGACTATCGCTACCGCTTAGTGATAAAGTAAAGCATTACAAGGCGATTGCATTGCATACAATAAAGCGACAACCATATGGTTCTCGCCAGCCATGCCGATAACTCGTTACAAAACATGATCATCTCATACAATAAAATATAGCATCACGCCTTGACCATATCACGTCACAACATGCCCTGCAAAAACAAGTTAGACGCCCTCTACTTTGTTCTTGCAAATTTTACGTGGCTGCTACGGGCTTAGCAAGAACCGCTCTTACCTACGCATCAAAACCACAATGATAGTTTGTCAAGTTGGTGTTGTTTTAACCTTCGCAAGGACCGGCATAGCCACACTCGTTCAACTAAAGTTGGAGAAACCGACACCGCTAGCCACCTTTGTGCAAAGCACGCTGGGAGAACAGGTCTCGTGATAAGCGCACGCTGTAATGTCGGTCCGGCCGCTTCATCCAACAATACCGCCGAACCAAAGTATGACATGCCGTAAGCAAGATGACTTATATCGCCCACAACTCACTTGTGTTCTACTCGTGAATATGACATCTACGATAAAACCTGGCTCGATACCACTGTTGGGGAACGTAGTAATTTCAAAAGAATTCCTACGCACACGCAAGATCATGGTGATGCATAGCAACGAGAGGGAGAGTGTTGTCCATGTACCGTGAGACCGAAAACGGAAGCGCTAGCACAACGTGGTTGATGTAGTCGACGCCTTCACGATCCGACCGATCAAGTACCGAACGACGGCACCTCCGAAGTTCAGCACACGCTCAGCTCGATGACGCCCTCAAACTCCGATCCAGCCGAAAGTGTTGAGGGAGAGTTTCATCAAGACGACGGCGCAGTGATGATGTTGATGTTCTATCGACGCAGGCTTCGCCAAGCACCGCTACAATATTATCGAGGTGGACTATGGTGGAGGGGGCACCGACACGGTTGGGAGAGATCAACTGATCAACTTGTCTCTATGGGGTGCCCCTCGCCCTCAGATATAAAGAAGCAAGGGAGGCGGCCGCCAAGGAGGAGGTCGCGCAGGGGAAGTCCTACTCCCGTGGGAGTAGGACTCTCCTTCCCTGTTGGAGTAGGAGAGAAGGAAAGAGGAGGAGAGGAGAAGGAAAAGGGGATGCACCCTTGTCCACCCGACCAGAGGGGGCGAGGCCTCCTTCCTTTGGCCTCTCTCTCTATTCCCTGTATGGCCCAATATACTCCCCGATCAATTCTCAGAATCCTCCCAGATTCAAAAATACCTGAATCACTCGAACCTTTCAAAGTCCGAATATAGTCGTCCAATATATCGATCTTTACGCCTCGACCATTTCGAGACTCTCGCCATTTCCGATCTCATCCGGGACTCAACTCCTTCGTACATCAAAACTCATAAACTCATAATATAACTGCCATCGAACCTTATGTGTGGACCCTACGGGTTCGAGAACTATGTAGACATGACTGAGACACGTCTCCGGTCAATAACCAATTGTGGAACCTGGATGCTCATATTGGCTCCCACATATTCTACGAAGATCTTTATTGGTCAAACCACATAACAACATACGTTGTTCCCTTTGTCATCGGTATGTTACTTGCCGGAGACTCGATCATCGGTATCTCAATACCTAGTTCTATCTCACATCGCAAGTCTCTTTACTCGCTCCGTAATACATCATCCCACAATTAACTCATTAGTTGCAATGCTTGCAAGGCTTATAGTGATGTGCATTAATGAAAGGGCCCAGAGATACCTCTCCGACAATCGGAGTGAAAATCCTAATCTCAAATACGCCAACCCAACAAGTACCTTCGAGACACCTCAGAGCACCTTTATAATCATCCAGCATTGCTAGACATTTGGTAGCACACAAAGTGTTCCTCCAAAGAACGGAGTTGCATAATCTCTAGTCATAGGAACATGTATAAGTCATGAAGAAAGCAATAGCAACATACTAAACAATCAATGCTAAGCTAACGAATGGGTCAAGTCAATCACATCATTCTCCCAATGATGTGATCCCATTAATCAAATGACAACCCATGTCTATGGCTAGGAACAATAACCATCTTTGATCAACGAGCTAGTCAAGTAGAGGCATACTAGTGACACTGCTTGTCTATGTATTCACACACATGTATTATGTTTCCAGCTAATACAATTCTAGCATAAATAATAAACATTTATCATGATATAAGGAAATAAATAATAACTTTATTCTTTCCTCTAGGGCATATTTCCTTCACCTGGAAGCGGGATGAGGCGTAGACAGGAACGCCGGCGCACTTTACCCAGGTTCGAGGCTCTCCTAGGAGATAACACCCCTAGTCCTGCTCTCACGGGTCTTCAGATGCTAGAGGTGGAGAAGGCAGGCTCGCCCTCTCTCTCTAGTGAGTACAATGGTGCTCCTCGAGCTGTATGCTAGAGGTGGAAGAAGGCAGGCTCGCCTCTCCTCTCTCTATGTGTGAGTCTAGTTCTAACTTGTTGGGAACCCTTTGCATGGGTGCCCCGGGGTTTAGAGTAGGCCTACTTCTGTGGGTACAATGGTAACTGTCGGGTGTAGGACCCGCCGTCGCTGTCTCCGGTCGCCGGCCCTCCGGGCTGCCGGGCCCGCCACCGGTCTGCACGGAGTCGACACGCCGCCCCGCCGCCGCGGGTCTTGCCGTTGTCGATTATCAGAGCTGATGCTAATGACGATACTTGGTCAGGAGCGTATACAGCCCCACCGCCGTGGAGACCACCAGACACACCGTGTCTCATCTCGTTAATGGTGCACGGCCCCGAGGAAGGAACGGACGCCTGCCGAAGCCGCCTCCTCAGTCCGACCGGGTCGCTTCGCCGCCTTCGGGCTCGCTGCCTCGGTAGGCCCGCCACTGTAGGCTGTACCGACAGGCCATCAAGGGGGCAGGGCATCGCCTGACAGGAGTGACGTCAAGAGCGGAGTGGCAACAAAGTTGCCACAGCGGAGATCTCCGCCAGACGGGCAATCGTGGGCCGCACTCTTGCCTTTGGACGGTGGGGTGATGGACTACACTATAGCCACACTCTGTCTTGTCTTTTTAACGGAGGCGCGGACTTTGAGGGTGCCGCGGGCCGACGGCTAGGAGCCGGCCTCTCTGGAGGTCGCCTGCTAGGAGTTGGCCCGTCTTGGTGCCGTCGTCTGGAGCTTGGCCGCCTTCCGGCAGTCGGCCATTCGGGCCAGCCGGCTACCAGGAGGCGGCGCTTCATTCTGGATGTTTATGGGGCGCAACCGGCCCAATGACTTGAAAGGTTCAGGGACTCGGGTTAGGCTACCCGTGGCCCATTACTCCGACAAGAGACCTCGGCCGGTGAGGCGTCATGTTGATGAACCGAGCAGCCTCAGCAGTTTCTCCTCCGAGTGCTCGACGGAAGTTTATCCGACTCCCCGCCACGGAGGGAGTCGGCCACGACCAGACGGACTTGTCTGAAAACTTCGAACGCAACGGCGGGAACCAGGAACCAGGTGGCGGCGGCTGCTTCCCGCACACCGCCTGTCAGGCACGCCGAGTGGCGTCAGCCAGCCAGGCCAGCCTGCTAGCCCGCGTGCGTGATGGGACGCGACAGCAGGCTGGGCCCGCCACCACCGGGCCTCGGCACGCGAGCGGATCCGCTGTGGCCGAGGCAGGCGGTTGAGCTTCTTCGCGGAGATATTACGTGCAGTAACTCGCGCGATAAACGCGGGGACGTGGGGTCATGGGCACAGTTAATCCCACGATCCCATGCCCCGCCTCCTCAGCTTCATAGCCCACCGGCTATAAGTAGGGGGAGGAGGGGAGCGGCGGAGCACGCGTGCCCTCCTGTTCCCTTCTCGTCTCCTTCTTCCTCCTCACGCCGCAGCGCCCCCGAGCCACGCCGGAGCGCAGCCGCTGCTCGCCTCCGCTGCTTTCCGCCTGAGCCCTTCTTGGCCCTACTCGATCCCCGCCTCTCGCCGCCATTTTCCTCGCCCAGCCTTCATGGCGCGCGAAAGGGAGGAGATCGACGGGTCGAATGTCATCGAGGACCACATCGCTTTTCTCTCGTGATACGCGGTGCCTTCTGGCGCTGGCTACGCTAAGGCGCGCTGCGTTCTCCCGCGGGGAGATTTTGCAGCGCCGGGAGGGTGAGCGGGTCGCCTTCCGCCGCATTTCATCCGGTGGGTTTGTTTCGCCGGGCGAAGCGGCTTTCTCCGCTCGTTCCTCGAGTTCTATCATCTCCAATCGCATCACATCATGCCCAACACCGTGATGTTGTTGTCCGCCTTTGTCACGATGTGTAAAGGCTACCTCGGCATCCTCCCCACCATTGAGTTGTGGGGAGCGTTCTTTTGCACCAAACTGGGCACCTCCGCTAAGGAGAAGGCGGCCTAGTGTGGTGCCTTCATCGCGGTGTGTCGACCGTCGCCGAAGAATGTCCTCCCCACCATCAAGCTGCCACAGTCGGTCAAGATGTGGCAGCAATCTTACTTCTACGTGGAGAATGTCGACCCGGCAATCGACTTCATCAACCTGCTGGCCTATGAACCCGGCCCACCGGCTGAGCCTCGGGCCAACCTGTTGGAGATATGCCCTAGAGGCAATCATGTATGATGATATTTCCTATGTGTTTATGAATAAATATAGTCCTTGGACATTATCAATGATGTGTATCAGCAAGTATGTGACCTGTTTGTGGGACTATGCATTGTATGATGACTGTCCTAAAAGGTCCCTAGTCAAAAGGGCTGTGTTGACGCGCAGCCGACTAGACTGGCATATGACACGGTCGATGGCTTGGTCTCACTAGCCATGGAGCATTGGATGCTAACCGGATAATATGGACTTGAAAGGTCTGGTCGGATTCGATATACCGGATCCGAAGTCGAGATAAGGTCCGAGTCGGATGACCCAACTATGAGACGCAGCGATATGTCATCTGTGAGTCTCTAGTACAACATACGCTCTATGTCCTAAGACCTGAGCCGACGATGTACTGGATGGTGACAGACTTTCTTTGGGCTGACCAAACGCTACTCCGTGATCGGGTAGTTACAAAGGTAGGTTTCGGTTTGTCCAGTCCCATGCTGCGAGACATGGTCGAGCAAGATGGGATTTGCCCTCCAATCAGAGAGATATACTCGGGCCCCTCGTGTGATCTCGACCAGAATAGCATGGCTATGCGACAAGGATTATGAGATAATCCGGATTGTGGTCGGTATCACCGAACGAGAAAGAGGTCGGGTTAGCACAAGGATGACAGCCTCGCTTTGAGCCCGGCAACATATATCGTGCGGCAAAGGGAATGTAAGTGTGACACGCCAGGCTGTGTTCGCCAACCAGCTTCATCGTCTCGCTTGGTGGTCGGCATGCCTTGCTAGAGGCCTCTACCAACCGCATGTGTCGGAGGTGATCCGAATCGTGACCAAGCCGACTTGAACCTAAGGGGTCGCGCTTAAGGGAAGGAACCTACGAGGTCGGTTCAGAGACACCGGTCGGATGTGATCCGAATCGACTAGGAACGTGACCGAATAGACTTTGGCTTTAGGGTCCGTGGCGAGGCCCAAGTGTTGAGCCCGCGACGGACGCCTATATAAAGTGGAGGTGCGCACACTCAGCGGTTGATCGCTTCGGCGCCGCGATTAGGGTTTGCATGTGTTGCGAATAGCCACCTCCACTCGCCGCCGATCGTGTGATCGACCTAGCAGTCCGCCGCACGACGTTCCTTCGCAGCGCGGATACCGTTAGAGGTGGTGCACTTGCGCCGCCCGCTAACTCGTGACGGGATCGGACGAACGGCCGCCGAGGGAGATCGAACGAGGAGGAGACGATCCACGCAGACGCCGCTGCCCCAACTTCTTCTTCGCTGCACGGCATTGCGCGCCTAGTGGTAACGAACTGTGATCCATCTCCGTAGCATGTTCCCGGATGTTCTCGCGTAGGAATTTTTAATTTGCAATCGACGCACTCTACCGAGATAACCCAACAAAGGGTATCGTAGTCTCGTTATAGGATTTGGATTCAGATCGTATGCATATTAGATATGTGGAGGCGCGATGAGATCTGTTGTCCTTGAAGAGATCGGCTATGTGCACGGTTGATGTGATCAATCGCACATGGGGATCGTTGAGGCTATGTTTTCAGAATCGATCGATGAGGTTGTGACACGATCTACCCCTACCGTCGGTCATCCGCCATCGGGGTTAATAGTGAAACGAACCGAATCGGATTCGCGATGATCAATAAGATCGGTCGATCGTAGAATTCGCGGATCGGAGTTCGATGGGACCGCTGCAGCGAAGCCGCCGTATTTCGCCGACCACACACAAACCGTAGAATGCGATTCTATGCATAACTTTGTTTTGCAGGTTTGATGAATAGTATGGCTCATGTGTATGTGATGCATGTGTAATTTATACGTGGCTCATGTGTCATGTTTGTCACCGGCAGAGCCAAAGTGCTGTCATTATATTGTATAACGACTCATGTCGACTTGTGACTCTATGTAAAATTCATTACTAGTTGTAATAGTTGGATAATAGAGATCAGGTTGGCGGCTTACGCCCCGGGCGTGACAAACAAGATGGAGTTCGAGATGGTCATCGGAGTCGGAGCCGACCTAGAAGAACGCCCATGAAGGAGCCATACTATTTCACAATATGTGTTATTTGTGATTGTTATGCTTCTTTGTTTCTATGCATGTTAGAATGGTAGAAAGATCCTCATGAATATCAAGTGAATTGCCATCCCCGATGTTGCACCTTCGCACGCCAAGTACGCCTAGTAGTGGGCTCATAAAATTGGGTGCTGCTGGGTGTCCTTGAATCAAGGGTTCGTGGTTTGACACGGACATGCACCGCATCAAAGTTAACTTGACAAGGCTATCAAAATGGTTTTGGGCCTTGTGGCAAAGAAGGTTGGGGCCGGGTATGAGATACCTTCCCGATCGACAGGAGTCGTATAGAGATGCGATTAGCAAGGAGTTGCTTACCGAATAGGTATGTTGGCTAGCAGTGATGCTAAAGCTCACTAGTCGCATGCGCTAGTCGGATCCTGAATCACTGAGAGTTTGTGGAGGGATGCTGATTTCAGTGGGAGTATTTCTGTTTAGGCTAGAATTACTCTACATAAACACATTTCTTAGTGATTGCATGTTTTTAGTTGTAGATCAATGGCACCACCTGCTCAACCCAACTTTGCATTGAAATCAATTCTGGAAAAGGATAAACTGAATGGAACAAACTTTACCACCTGGTATAGAAATCTGAGAATTGTTCTCAAGAACGATAAAAAGGAACATGTTCTAGAGGATCCACTTCCGAGGAACCTCGCCGATAATGCTAGTGCCATAGCTAAAAATGCCTACCGTAAACTCGTTGATGAATCAACGGAGATCACCGTCTGATGTCGGCTTGTATGGAGCCCGATTTGCAACAGCATTTCAAAACGTTGAGGCTTACGATATGATCGAGAGTCTCAAGAGCATGTTTCGTATACGTGCTAGGACCGAAGGTTCAACGTCTGCGATCCTTGATGGATTGCAAGTTGAAGGAAGGTGATCCATCGAGCCCACATGTGATCAAGATGATCGGATATGTGCAAGCTTTGGATCGCTTTGGGCTTCCCGCCTTGGATGAGCTGGCTATCGATGCTGTTCGGGTTCTCTTCCGCCAGCTATGGGACGCTCATCTCGAACTATCATATGCATGGCATGGATAAGAAGCTCACCGAATTGCATGGGATGCTCAAGGTGGCAGAGCAGATATTAAGAAAGGCACGATCAAGTGTTGATGGTGCGTAAATCGCTAAGTTCAAGAAGAGTTGGTCCAAGAAAAGGCTAAGGCAAAGGGCACGGAGATGGTAACTCTCCGCCAAGCGCCAAGTCTGGACCGACTCAAGACCGCTTGCTATCACCGCAAGGAGACCGGTCACCGGAAGAGGAATCAGAGTAAGTGGTTTGCGAGCATGGCAAGAAGGCCGGAAATGCTTCTTCAGGCAAAGGTACACTTGTTGCATATGTTATAGACATTTACCTTGCTGACATACCTAGTAGCTCTTGTGTATTTGATACCGGATCGGTTGTTCATATTTGCAACTCGATGCAGGGGCTGGTAAGAACTAGGCATGTGGCACAAGGGGAGATTGACATCGGGGTCGGCAACAAAGCAAGAGTTGCTGCGTTGGAGGTCGGCACGATGCAGCTCCAGCTTCCTTCCGGATTCATTATGGAATTAAATAATTGTTATTACATTCCTGCACTTAGTCGAACATTATTTCTGCCTCATGTTTGATGAGTCAGGTTATGAATTCAATTTAAAGGACAATGGTTGTTCGATATTTTGAATGGTATGTTCCACGGCTATGCACCCATTGTTGATGGGCTATTTATATTGAATCTAGAACAGAACCGTCTATAACGTAAATGTCAAGAGGCATAAGCCTAATGAGATAAACCGACATACTTCTGCATTGCCGGCTTGGACACATTAGTCTGAAACGCATGAAGAAGCTCCATGATGATGGGCTCCTAACTTCGTCCGACTTCGGTCGCTCGAGACATGTGAATCATGCTTGCTCGGCAAGATGACTAAGTCTCCTTTCGCAAAGAGTTGCGAGAGGGCATCCGAGCTGTTGGAGCTTATACACAGTGATGTGTGGTCCAATGAGCACAACCGCCAGAGGTGGCTATCAAGATTTCGTGACTTTTACCGACGACTTGAGTAGATATGGATATATCTATTTGATGAGGCACAAGTCGGAGACTTTTGAAAATTCAAAGAGTTTCAGAACGAGGTTGAGAATCAGCTCGGCAAGACTATAAAGCTTCGCGATCTGATCGTGGAGGTGAGTACATGAGCCAGAGTTCGATGATCATCTGAAAAGTCGAGGTATAGTACTCAGCTCACACCTCCGGCACGCCACAGAGAAACGGCGGTCGAACGGAGGAATAGGACCTTGTTGGACATGGTCCGTCTATGATGAGCAAATCGGATTTACCTTGTCATTTTGGGGATACGCCTAGAAACCGCAGCTTACACTTAATAGGGTACCATCAAAACTGTAGACAAGACACCGTGATGAGATGTGGACCGAAGAGTCCCAGCTTGTCTTTTCTAAAGATTTGGGGTTGTGAAGCATTTGTCAAGCGACTTATGTCGACAAGCTTACACCCAAGTCGGATAAATGCATATTCGTGGATATCCGAGGGAAACCTTGGGATATAGCTTCTACAACCGGAAGAGAACAAAGTGTTTGTTGCTCGAACGGGTTTTCCTTGAGAAAGAGTTTCTCACCGGGAGGCCAGTGGGAGGACGGTTCGACTCAAGAAATTCGAGGACCACTCGGGACGGCTCGGCTGGTGATGAGATCATACCGAGTCACAGGAACCAGAGTGGAAGCGGCACCGAACCACGGAGGTCGGAGAGATTGCGCAGAAAGCGTGATGTATTGTTGCTAGAAAGCGACGAGCCGCCACGTATGCGTAAGCGATGGTGAGCCCAGATTCGAGGCATGGCTGGAGGCCATGAGATCCGAAAGTTAAAGTCCATGGATGAGAATCAAGTCTGGGACTTGGTTGATCCGCCACCTGGCGTAACTGCCATTGGTTGCAAATGGGTCTTTAAGAAGAAAACCGATGTGGATGGAAATGTTCAGATCTACAAAGCTCGGCTTGTCGCTAAAGGTTATGGACAAGTTCAAGGAATTGACTACGACGAGACTTACTCGCCGGTAGCGATGCTGAAATCGGTGAGGATCATACTAGCTATAGCTGCATATTTCGATTACGAGATATGGCAGATGGATGTCAAGACGGCTTTCCTTCACGGAAATTTAACCGAGGACGGTATATGATACAGCCCGAGGGTTTTGTCGATCCGACTAGCACTAGTAAGGTATGCAAGCTCAAGAGATCCATTTATGGGTTGAAGCAAGCATCTCGAGTTGGAACATTCGCTTTGATGAAGTCGCCACCGATCTCGGTTTCATCAAAAGCTTAAGAGGACTCTTGTTTATACAAGAAGTTAAGGGAGCTCGATAGTGTTTTTGATCTTGTATGTGGATGACATACTACTGATCGGAAATAATGTTTCGATGCTAAACTCGGTCAAGGAATCATTGAATGGCAAGTTTTCGGCGAAGGACCTTGGTGAGGCAGTCTATATTTTAGGCATTAAGATCTATAGAGATAGATCGAGGAGGCTGCTCGGCTTAAGCCAGAGCACGACATAGATAAAGTGTTGAAGCGGTTCAACATGAGTGAGGCGAAGAAAGGGTTCTTGCCGCCTCACATGGTATAAGGCTAAGCGAGACTCGTAGTCCTTCGACATCCGATGAGCGAAGCAGATGAGTAGGATTCCGTATGCCTCAAAGAATCGGATCCATCATGTATGCCATGATATGT
Organism: Aegilops longissima; assembly: GCA_021605205.1. Classification (NCBI taxonomy): domain Eukaryota; kingdom Viridiplantae; phylum Streptophyta; class Magnoliopsida; order Poales; family Poaceae; genus Aegilops; species Aegilops longissima. The sequence goes on along the minus strand of JAHIAM010007519.1, from coordinate 6,025 downwards.
ACAAGGCCCGATGTTGCTTTTGCAATAAGCCTAACAAGTAGATACCAGGCCAACCTGTGAGAGTCACCGGGCAGCGGTAAGACTATTTTGAAGTACCGAAAAGGACTAAAGAGATGTTCCTAGTTTATGGAGGTGAGGAAGAGCTCGCGTAAGGGGTTACGCCGATGCTAGTTTCCAAACCGATGAGATGATTGTCGATCACACCGGATTCGTACGCCCCGAACGGAGGAGCAGTGCAATCGATGAGTTCCAAGCAGGATACGGTGGCCGATTCTACCACAAAGCTTTAATACATTGCGGCTTGTGAAGCTGCAAAGGAAGGTGTTTGATCCGCATTTTCTGGATGATCTTGGTATTTTCCCAGCCTCGTGAAACCGTTGGACCTTTATTGTGATAATTCTGGTGCCATCGCACAAGCCAAGGAGCCGAGGAATCACCACAAGGTCGACACATAGACCGGAAATATCACCGATACGAAAGATCGTAAAGAATGGTGATGTAGAGTTATGCAAGATTCACACGGATGCAAATGTTGCAGATCCGCTGACTAAGCCGCCCACAACCCAAGCATGAGGGGCACGTTAGAGCTATGGGCATTCGATGTCTATTTGATTGACTCTAGTGCAAGTGGGAGATCTGTTGGAGATATGCCCTAGAGGCAATCATGTATGATGATATTTCCTATGTGTTTATGAATAAAGATAGTCCTTGGACATTATCAATGATGTGTATCGCAAGTATGTGACTTGTTTGTGGGACTATGCATTGTATGATGACTGTCCTAAAAGGTCCCTAGTCAAAAGGGCTGTGTGGACGCCAAGAGCCGACTAGACTAGCATATGACACGGTCGATGGCTTGGTCTCACTAGCCATGGAGCATTGGATGCTAACCGGATAATATGGACTTGAAGGTCTGGTCGGATTCGACATAGTCGGATCCGAGTCGAGATAAGGTCCGAGTCGGACAGACCCAACTATGAGACGCAGCGATATGTCATCTCGTGAGTCTCTAGTACAACATACGCTCTATGTCCTAAGACCTGAGCCGACGATGTACTGGATGGTGATGACTTGCTTTGGGCCGACCAAACGCTACTCCGTGATCGGGTAGTTACAAAGGTAGGTTTCGGTTTGTCCAGTCCCATGCTGCGAGACATGGTCGAGCAAGATGGGATTTGCCCTCCGATCAAGAGAGATATACTGGCCCCTCGTGTGATCTCGACCAGAATAGCATGGCTATGCGACAAGGATTATGAGATAATCCGGATTGTGGTCGGTATCACCGAACGAGAAAGAGGTCGGGTTAGCACAAGGATGACAGCTCGCTTTGAGCCCGGCTAACATATATCGTGGCGGCAAAGGGAATGAAGTGTGACACGCCAGGCTGTGTTCGCTTAACCAGCTTCATCGTCTCGCTTGGTGGTCGGCACGCCTTGCTAGAGGTCCGCTACTAACCGTGACAGGTCGGAGGTGATCCGAATCTGTGACCAAGCCGACTTGAACTTAAGGGGTCGCGCGCTTAAGGGAAGGAACCCACGAGGTCGGTTCAGGACACCGGTCGGATGTGATCCGAATCGACTAGGAACGTGACCGAATAGACTTTGCTTTAGGGTCCGTGGCGAGGCCCAAGTGTTGAGCCCGCGACGGACGCCTATATAAAGTGGAGGTGCGGCACACTCAGCGGTTGATCGCTTCGCGCCGCGACTAGGGTTTGCATGTGTTGCGAATAGCCACCTCCACTCGCCGATCGACGTGTGATCGACCTAGCAGTCCGCCGCACGACGCTCCTCCCGCACGCACGGATACCGTTAGAGGTGGTGCACTTGCGCCGCCCGCGAACTCGACGGGATCGGACGACCGCCGCCGAGGGAGATCGAACGAGGAGGAGACGATCCACGAGACGCCGCTGCCCCAACTCTTCTTCCGCTGCACGGCATCGCTGCCTAGTGGTAACGAACTGTGATCCATCTCCGTAGCATGTTCCCGGATGTTCTGCGCAGGAATTTTTAATTTGCAGTCGACGCACCTACCGCATAACCCAACACAACTGGGCTATGTCGGGTTCGTGACGCAGACAGCGTTGCCGCCATCAACCGACTCCGGGAGCTGACCGACGCCGAAGGCCTCAAGGCGTCCGACTTGCTGGTCGCCTTCTTGTCAGGCGCCGGTACTCCTTATTTCAAGACCGCCTCCTTGATCAGCCGGATGAGCAGTCACCGTGACCCATGCCGGCTGAGTACCAAGGAGATGCCGGTTGCTGAGGTGGCGAACTTGGTGAACGAGATCTCCGACCTCAAGCTGGAGGGGTCCTGGCGATTCGGCAAGTAGCCTTACTCCCGTGCGGACCCGCCGCCTGACGTAAGCTCTTCAATCTTTTCCCTCTTCAGTACTTCATCTTGATTCCGTCTTGTGTATCGATCAGTCGATCTCTTGCTTTTTGAAACATATCTTCATGTCCGAGGCAATGGCCACCATCGTAGGGGCGGGTGGTGCCTACGAACCGGACCGGGCCGTGAGCGACGTGGACGACCCAGACTTGGGGGCGGCCACCTTGGAAGATGACGCCACAGGCGGCGTCTACGGAGCAGGCGGCTCCGAAGAAGGGGGCAGCGTCGAGACGTGGTCGGACGACTTCGAGGAGGGGTACGCGCCGCGCCACACGCTGGGCGAAGGCGGTCGCGAAGCCCTCCACTGCGCCGATTTCGCAAGCCGGGCACATCGATGCGCAAACAAGGCGCCGCCTTGTTTGGAAGCGTGCCGAAGAAGGCCAAGAACCCGACCGCCGCGACCAGGCAGAAGGAGGCCGCTGCGAAGGTGGCCAAATATCAGGAGCTCCCGAAGGCGCCTCCCATGGTGTCGGCGTAAGTATCTTTTCTTGTGCTTTTCTTCCCATCGATTCTGTCTCGAAGTTTCTTCGCTTACTTTTCTTGACTAAGGGCCCCACTCTCTTGAGAAGTCGGCCGCCACCTCCGCTATTGGGTTAGCGGAGACCTCCACCACCACCCGCTAATCGATCCATCCGCTGACCTTCGGGAGGCGCACGAGCGAAACGCGCAGGAGGCGCGCGAGGAGCAGGAAGCCGCCCATCTGGAGAAGGCGGAGGCAGACAAGGTGGAGGCCGCCACGCTGAAGAAGCTGGCGGAGGCCGAGGCCGATGCCGCAACGAAGAAACGGCTTGAAGAAGCCGCGCGCCACCAGGAGCCGCTATTCGTCGTTCCCTTGAACTCCGCGCCGCCTCCACCAGAGTTCGCGGCGCCGACTGGGGGATCCGGCGACGAGTACCCGATCATGGAGAAGGAGGGCGGCGATGTCGCCATGCCGGACATGGTCGTGCCACTGCCACCTCCATCTGGGGGGCGTGAGACAAGGAGCCAGCCGCCCCGTCGTTGCCACCAGCTGGAAACGAGGTGGTGACGGGCCCGACTCCTAAAGCGCTCACACCAGCGCGCCGTCGTCCTCGCTTAAGGCAGCCTCAGCCACGACTCTTGAAGCCGGGCGACGCAAGCTCATCAGCTCCGATGTCGGCGACCAGCGCCACTACCACGATCGGGTGCGGAGGCGAGACAGAGCCTTAAACAAGGCGGTCCTGACGCCAGTGCCAAACTCCGAGCTGAGGCCGACGCCTCTAAGCAAAGGCAACAAGGCGCTTTCTGGATTCGGGAGCGCCATCCGGTATGCTCCTTACTTTTGTTTTCGACTTGTATACTTTTCAGGGGCGGTCAAGACGCCCACCGGGTGTAGCCTCGAAGCTTCGGGTCAAGGCCGAGCAGGCGGCTCAGAAATTTAATTGACAAGTTCCGAGTGCTAACGTCGTCTGCTATCTTCACCGAAGGATTATCACAACCTTCGCGCGGCCTCCTTCAACTCCAATGTCCGGGAGCTGGACCAACGGACCGCCGACTTGTCGGAAAGCCGGAGTAAGTCTTTGTTTTCTTTCTCCGCGGGGGCACGCTGGCGCACCCGCGGGTTGTAGTCCCCGATATTCGGGCCGACTGCTGTGCAGACGGGCCGGATCTCCCCGGCAAATGCATTCCTTCCTTACCTATCGTTGATAACCTCTTTCTCTGCGGGGGGGCGCTGGCGCACCCGCGGGCTGTAGTCCCTGAGATTCGGGCCGATCAGCAGAAAGGCTTAATGGATCTCCCGCACCTGTATCTCCTTGTTGATTGTTGATGTCTTTTTCTTCTTCTACTTTTGCAAAGGCTAACATCGCCTCGCAAAGAGCAGCTGGGCAAAGCCAACACCACGCCACGTGCTAAGGAGGCAGATCGCAGCAAGCTGGCCGAGGAGCATGACCGCTGGTCACACAACCGGGCGGAGCAGCGGAGCTTCTAGAAGGCTCAAAAGGAGGCGGAGGTGAAAGAGTCCAATCTCCTCGCCGAGTTCGAGATCGAACGCTCCGCCTGGGCCGACAAAGAGATACAACTGACTGCCGGCTTCGGTAGTATTGAAGACATGGTTGATGGTAAGTTTCTTCTTTTTTTTTTCTTTCTTTGAGTCGCTGAAAGCACAAGTGCTCCCTAGGTGGTTTTGGTAATTAATGACAACATATCTCTTGTTGGACTAACACTTTTATCTAGTATGTTTCAGATAAGTTCAACAATGGAGTGGCATGGACTAAAGGATGTGGGAACTCCTTCAAGATGCTAAGGACAAAGGATTGGCTCAAGCTTAAAGCTCAAGACTCTTCATTTTACATTTTAGTGATCCAAGATCACATTGAGTCTATAGGAAAAACCAATACTATCACGGAGGAATGAGGTGTTGCTTAATGAGCCTGTTGCTTCAAAGTGCTTAGTGATATGCTCCAAAACCCTCAACTACTTTCCCACTTCCACACATATGTCCTAAACCTAAAGTCAAACTCGGCCCCGCTGATTCTTTCTATCCGGCGCCACCGAGTTTGGATATCTTAGCCACTGCCACAAACCCTAGGCAAATCGGTCTCACCGATAGGGATCTCGGTCTCACCAAGATGGGATTGTAATCTCTCTGTGTATGTCCATTATCAAAGTCGGTCTCACCGAGTTTGAGCAATTGGTACTACCGAGATTACAATGCAAACTCTCTGGTTAACTTATTATCAAAATCGGTCCCACCGAGTTTGATAATCGGTCAAACCGAAGTTTGCTCGACCAACTCTCCGAAAGCTTATTACCAGAATCGTCCCACCGAAGTTTGTGTAATCGGTCTTACCGAGATTACGTTATGCCCTAACCCTAACCGAATCGGTCCCACCGAGTTGCATTCCGGTCCCACCGAAAACCCTAACGGTCACATTATTTGCTAAATCGGTCTGACCGAGTTTAACGATTCGGTCCCACCAAGTCTGGTAGATTGTGTGTAACGGTTAGATTTTGTGTGGAGGCTATATATACCCCTCCACCTCCTCTTCATTCATGGAGAGAGCCATCAGACTGAACCTACACTTCCAAAGATCCTATTTCGAGAGAGAACTACCTACTCATGTGTTGAGGCCAAGATATTCCATTCCTACCATATGAATCTTGATCTCTAGCCTTCCCAAGTTGCTTTCCACTCAAATCATCTTTCCACCAGATCCAGATTCTATGAGAGAGTTGAGTGTTGGGGAGACTATCATTTGAAGCACAAGAGCAAGGAGTTCATCATCAACGCACCATTTGTTACTTCTTGGAGAGTGGTGTCTCCTAGATTGGCTAGGTGTCACTTGGGAGCCTCCGACAAGATTGTGGAGTTGAACCAAGGAGTTTGTAAGGGCAAGGAGTTCGCCACTTCGGAAGATCACCGCTAGTGAGGCAAGTCCTTCGTGGGCGACGGCCATGGTGGGATAGACAAGGTTGCTTCTTCGTGGACCCTTCAGGGTGGAGCCTCCGTGGACTCACAAGAACTGCTACTCCTTCGTGGGTTGAAGTCTCCATCAACGTGATGTACGATAGCACCACCCATCGGAACCACGCCAAAAAACAACCGTGGTTCCAAATTGCGCTTTGAATCCTCCAATCCTTCCCTTTACATTCTTGCAAGTTGCATGCTTTATTTTCCG